>JASCZW010013799.1:0-24556 GCA_034211315.2 Aedes japonicus | reverse complement strand
TAGGTCAGGCTTCTTCAAACCTTTTTTATAGTGTTGAATGGTAACCGCAACCGAGACATGCTTCCTAAGATGTACCTTTGTCAATGCCCGAAATTCTTCCATTGGTCAAATTTGTGGAAAGCAAAATACAAGATCTGGCCAGAAGACAACAGAACCCATGTGACTTCGAATCATGGGTGGAAGTCATCTTTATAAGGACCCTTTAATGTACCTATATTTCTCTGTTCATTGAAACTGTTGTGATTTAAGGCTTGCGAAACCATAGCTTTCTTACCAAACTTTTCAACTTGAATGGATGTCTCAGACTGGTTCAATACTTTCCCTTCGCCTATAGGCCGTCTAATATTGTGGCCCCGGCAACTTTAGAGCTCGAGTTCCCAACAAGCATCGTCACAGAGTACAACGTCTGTGGCATCGTATCGTACAACTTTTGCTTTGGAGGCCTGATTGATGCTTCATATTCCGGACTCCGTTTTGGCTGCTTCTGCTTCAAAAATTCAAAAGTTCTTTGGCACGGAGAATACTAGATTTTGAAGTGCCAACTTTTTTGGCCACATCCTGCTCTGAATCCTCCTTCTTGTGCTCGAATGGCTGCCTTATACGTTTATTCAAACGAGAGTTAGCAGGGCTTTTCTTTCGACCCGATTTCGGCTTAACCTTAAACTGTTTGCACGGTTTCCTCACTTATTGCTTCTATTATTGCCAGCTTCCTCAGCAAAATTCCGGTTTCTATTTTGACTTTGATCCGTTGAAAGTACACGCATTCTGAAACAAACAGTTGGAAACGATTAAATCGCTAGACAAGTGCTGAGAAATAAAGGTTAACAACAGGATGCAGTCATTTTGGACTTTGTCCATTATAGTCTTCAATAGTATTTATTTATTTATTTCTATATTTATTATTTTGTATTGACGAGACGGTACACCTGAGTACATTCGTGACGGTCAAGCTTTGCTCCATCAATTATCTATTTCTACACATTTCTCATTTTCTTCATATGCTGTTTTGTTTATCTCAGCTCTCTCAGTTTCTTTTTTTCAGCCATCATTTCTTAGTTTTTCTTCGTGACCTTTCTTGTTCCCGCTAGTTTTGTCTGCTCACAATCTTCTCTTCATCTTATCCGCTTCTTTTCTTTCTCTTGTTCCGCTTGTCTTGATGTGATTCTCTCTTCCACTTTTTTTGCATCTTTTATTTTTTTCTCTTATATTTGCTTCTTTTCTTCCACTACTTTTTCTGTCGTTTCTCGCATTTCTATTCTCTTTTTCTGCTTCTCTCATCCGCTTCTCTTCTTCCGATACTTTTCTTTTGCTTTTTTTCTTCCGTTTCATTTGTTTCACTTTTTGTCGTTCGCTTTTTTCTATTTCTATTAATTTTTGTTTATTTGCTTGTATTTTTGGCAGCTTCATCAGTGAAATTCCGTGTTCTATATCCACGTTGTTTCGCTGAAAGTATACGCATTTTGAAAGAAACGATTAAACCGCTGGACAAGTGGTCAGAGATAACGGTCCTGTTTTTTACCTTTATCTCTCATAACATGTGCCATAAAAAACCACTTGCAGCCATAAAAAAAAAACAAGTTATCAATTACTAAAAAATGGCAGCGGTTTCTGACTGCTTCCATACCATCTGGGGGAGTCTTTAATAGTATTTGTTTTTTTTGTTTTGTATTTTCGACAATTTACACCTTGGTGCATTCGTGGCGGTAAAGCTTTGCTCTGTCAATTATCTATTTCTATACATTTCTAATTTTCTACGTATGCATTTTTTCAGCTATCTCAGTTTCTCGTTGTCAGCCCTCATTCCTTAGCTTCTCTTCGTGACCTTTCTTGCTCCCGCTAGTGCTGTCTGCTAACAATCTTCCGCTTCTTCTTTTCCGCTTCCTTTTTCCGCTTTTCTGCTTCCGTTTCTCTTCATCCTCTTTTGCTTTTCTCCTTTCGCATTTTTTCTTCCGTATCTCTCTTTCTGTTTATCTTCTTTCATTTTGATTCCTTTTGTTCCGCTTATCTTAGTGTGATTCTCTATTTCAGTTACCTTCTTCTGCATCGTTTCTTCCGCTTTTAATTTTTGCTTCTATTCTTTTGCTATTTTGTCTTCCATTTTTCGCATTTTGCTTCTTTTTTCCGATATTATTCTTTCGCACATTGTTCTTCCATTTCTTGTCTTTCGCTTTTTGTCTTCCACTTTTTCTGCCATTTCTCATCTTCCGATACTTATTTTCATTACATCTTCTTCCGCTCTTTTTTCTTCCGTTTTTAATCTTCCGATACTGTTCTTTTGCCTTATTTCTTCCGTTACTTTTCTTCCGTTTTTTGTCTTCCGCTTTTTCATCCTGCTCTTCTTATCCTTCTTAACCTATGAACGTTCATTATCTCTCATTCATTCTCTTCTTCCGATTCTCATTTTCTGCTTGTGTGCTCCGGCTAATATGCTTCTATTTCTTTTTTATCGCTGCACTTCTTCCGAATGTCTTCTTCCTGTGTGCTTCTTTTACTTCCTTTCCTTCGTTTCTCGTCTTCCGCTACTTTTCTTTTGCTTCTTTGTCTATACCTCTTTTTATACGGTTCTTTTCCTCTCCTTCTCTTTTTCCGGTTCTCTTTTACCGATTTATATCTTCTGCCTCTCTTCTTCCGTTCTTTTTATTGTTATGTTTTTTCTCCCGCTTCTGCTGAATTTGTTTAATCAAGGAGGTTTTATCTTTTTTCTTTCATCTTCACTGAATTTTCATCTTCTCTCCAACATTACAATTTTTGCTTTTACTTTTTCGCTCTCCTGCTTTACTTCTTTTTTCACATAACATTCTGCGCCCCTATTTCTATTCGTTTCTTCACATTCAATAAATTTTGTGTGATATTTTCCGCATCGTTTTCACTGGATCCTCTAACTCATCTTCATGCTCTTCATGTGTTATTTTCTGCCGCCCGCCTTTGCATCCTGTTAATAATTTGCGCTGATTCGCTTTTCTCTCGCTTTCTCTTCTATCATTAATTTGTTGAATCCTAGAGGGTTTGAGCTGTTCAGTGGAATGCCTGTAACTAGAAATTAGAAGAAAAATTAGTATTCTCCATTTAATTCGACAGATACGCGTATTTCGTGTTGTAGACGAAATACGCGTATCTGTCAGGATAAGCAAAGGTAGTTGGAATTAAATGGAGAATACTAATTTTTCTTCTAATTTCTAGTTATTAATTTGTTCTTTTCTTCACCGTACTTTCGCTTTGGTTTCTTCGACGTTCTGAGTTCTATTGCATCTTTTTCATTACACTTTTTCTCTTCGAGATCTTCTTTCTGCCCACTTCTTTTGTTAATTTCTTATTTTACTTCTTTCGTCATCAGCTTCCGTTTATTTATTCTCTGCAACTTTTTCGTTATCTTCGCTTTCGTTGCTTCGAAATATTTTGGTTTTTCTTCGTTCGTCTTTTGGCATTATCATATTAGTTCCAGATTATGCCGCAGAGATGGCGTAGCAGTCTATATTTTTTAAATGAAGCTCTAGAAAGTTGCCGTCTTTGGCAAAGTTTCTCAGTATGTCATTTGTCGTTTTGTGAGATTATCACATTAGTTCCAGATCTTGCCGCAGAGATGCTGAAAACGACAACTCTGTAGAGCCTCATTTGGCAAAGATAGACTGCAGCGCCATCTCAGCGACGTAATTTGAAACTAATGTTATAGTGTCTTGTGACTACATTTTACATCTTCATTAACATTACCGAAGACGGTATCTCTCTAGAGCTTCATTTGACAAAGAAAAACTAGAGGGCCATCTCTGCAGCAGAACTTGGAACTAATATGGTGATATCATAAGAAGAAACGCATTAAGAAACTTCTGAAAACGCCAATTCTCACTGTGTAGCAGATTCTCGGTAGCCAATGTTGCCAGATTGATTCTAAGCTAAAATTTCGGATTTCTACGCAGAGTTGAAATCCGGGTCAAAATTGACCTTAATTTCTTATGTGTCTCGTTTTTGTACAACCACCTTAAACTGATTTAAAAAAAAATGTTTATGCAAAAATGAAGAAATCTATAAAATATTGAATGTCAGACAATTTTAGCCCGATTGGCTTAAAAATAAAAGAGATAGCGTACATTGAAGTTGCACCATGGGTCAGAATTGCCCCCAATATCTTAGGAAGGTTAAAAATGTTTTATGAGACTAATATTAATGCTGAGCGTCATCAGAATATCAAATGTTTTGCGTTCAAAGATTTTTACAATGTTCTCTTCAATCTTAAATTAAGCCTATTCCCAATTATTTAAGTCAAGCCTATGAACAGGAAGCAATGATAGGAATGGTAGTGTTGTATCAGATTGCAAGCTGTACGAATGTTATGTAAGCTTAACCTTTTAAGCACTTATGTAACACGAGCACTCGCGCTACTTTATACAACACATTCCTTCCCGAAGGACCCAAGCCACACAAAGCTGCTATATTTGGTTTCAGTAACTGGATTGTGACTTAATTGAGTTGCATTCAAGTCACTTTAACTTATTTGCTACAAGTGTTCTGCTAGGGGAATGCGATACGTGATACGGGTCACATAGAATGTTACTGTCTTGAGCAAAGTTATTCAGTAGGGTCAAGGCCTTTTTCATTGGCGAACAGTTGAGGACTCTCTCACTACGCGTCGCTAGTGTCTAAATAATGTTCACTAATATACTATATCTTTTTATTCTGACCAGATAGAATGTTACAGTCTTCGACAATGTTGTTCAGTGGATGAAGACCTTTTGAATGAAGACTATTAGTTCAAAATGTTCTCGCTATGCGGCGCTGGTGTGCCAAAGCATTTCCTAATGTAGCATATTTGGGGATCCTGATCATTTGGAAGATGTTTTTTGGGATAAGTTTTCAGAGAAACAAGAGCTTTTCATTGCTAACCAACGGTCACTAATCTCTCGCACGTGGCGCTGCACTGCAGGCAATACCCTGAAAAAGACGGTCGTAACATTTACTACTTTTGTCGATCATTTTTTCAGTAGTGTCTTTCGAAGAGTTGCTCAAAGTGTTATTCGCATCTTTGGAAATGCCTCAACCTTACAAGGTTTAATTACACTTCAAATTTAACTTTTCCAGTACCTGATATGAATGTCATCATCTTCGACAAAGTTGTAGAGCAGTAATTTTAAGAAAGTTACGAGAGACTTGCTATTAGAGCCTAACGTTAAAGATTCATGGTAAACGGTTTTCTTTAGCTACTACCGAAACTGCGTACAAAGATTTCTCTGGGTAACCTTCAGTATCCACGCTGAAAATTTCAGAAGTACTAGTTCATTAGATAATCTTTCAAATATAATCGGTTTGAGACCATGCCCATCTGCCTTTCTTCAAGTTTGTTGAGCATTACGTCACATACTGTTGCTATTCATACCATTTCAAAATAAGGATTTACTAGGATTTACCCAACGAAAATTTCAGGAATATTTTTCATAAGATAATCTTTCAGTACAATCTGTTTTAGACCCCGCCATGACCCGCCCACCCTTGTCAGGGGTTGATTATGACGTCACACAGACGCTTGATTACCATATATCAAAATGTGGTCATCGAGACATTGTTAGGTTTCATGACAAAATGTTTATTTTAATAATTCTACAATATCTTAGAACTATATTGAAATCGTCTAATTCGAACAAACTAATATTTCAAAAAAACAGTTTTAAGGTAGTGATGCAAGAAAACCATTTATATCTCTCTACGCGTTAGGAAAGATGAAACTTTAAAGTCTCCAGATAAATATCCTTAAAATTACCTTCTCTACAACTTTGTATAAACAACAACCCGTTATCTCGTGCTGAAAAAAGTTAAAATTTTAAAAGTGTAGTGCCTTTATGAAGGTTATATGTGTTTTCAAAGATGTGGAATAACATTTTGAGCAACTCATGCTGAAGACACCTACTCGATCAAATGATGATCAAAGGATGAAAATGTTTTTGACCGTCTTTCCAGAATTGTGCCACTGTGCGCTGGTATGCAATTGAACTTTATATTTGCGATTTTTCAAACTAATTTTTGTTGAAAATTCGGGATCAATTGATCAAAATAAAGGCATAAAATCAGAATTGAGTGTCATTGACTTTCTCTACCCGCAAGAAAGTAAAATAACAACTGATACCAAATAAGTAACAGTTATGTTATCTTAGATATAAATAAGAACTCATTTGTTATCATTTACCAAGTGTTAGTTATCACCATCGAGAAAATTTGTCATAAATTTTTGAAGATGATTTTACAGTTACTGGAATTTTCTAGCATGCCTGACGAATGCTGAATATACCTGCATGCGATGGATAAGAAATGAGCTCCCACCAGAAGTACTATCTGTTATTAGTGCATGAATTTGATCATGTTGATAACATAATTTGAAACTATCTGAATAAATCTGTTATCAAAATGAACCTGATGATAATAAAACAGTTAATATTTTTGCATCTAAATGAATAATAATTTTACATTTTGGCTGTTTATTCACTAAAACGATAACATATTTAGTGGATCAACATAATATGATAAGAGCTATATCAATTGTATAATCTTTGTTTATCTAATTGTCAGCATGGCTAATATATATTCTCTGTTTTACCAAAAATATGATATATCTTGGGGTCCTTGCCTTATAAACTGTTTCTGTCTTCAAAACGTTGATCAGTGACCCATGGCCTTTTGATTGGTAACCAATCGCTCAGAATTTACGTTATGAATTGTAACCACAAACCAACAGGCTATGTATTGAAAGTGTACAAACTAGCACGGATTTTATGGCTCAGATTGGTTTACAATTGGAATAAAACTTACTTTGGCAAAACAAATACAAAAACTTCATTCAAGTCATGAGGGCTCGAGCTTACTTTGGTCAAAAATGGATTCCTAAAATGATCGGGGTGATGAATTATTTCAGAAGTAAATAGAAAACATGTTTCGAATAACTAGAAATTAGAAGAAAAATTAGTATTTTCCATTTAATTCCAGCTACCTTTGCTTATCTTCGACAGATACGCGTATTTCGTCTACAATGTGTAGACTTCTTCAGTGTCTCGTACTAATAACTCGACTTAAAGAAAACCTTCGCCACCTGCCGTATATATACTATTTTCTAAATACACAGCGTTTACCTATTATTATTTTGCTTATACCTATCTTATTATTATTTTGTGTATACCTATCCTGAGTCAAAAACAAATGTACTTAATATCTACCTCACTTTTTTTTCATCTATACCTAATATCTATACCGTAATATTGTGATGTCATTCGTCGTTATGTCGTGATTTTCCGTGAAGATGTGTTCTGCGACTGTTGATTTGAAGTTATGTGAAATTCCTTTCTCGTTCTGTTTGACAGCCTTAGTCACCTCCGCTAGATGCTCCTTGAACCTTGTTGCCAAGGTTCTCTTTGTTTGACCTACATATATTTTGCTGCAGTGTTTACACTTGATTCTGTATACCCCTGCTCTGCCTTAGGTGTCTACTGAATCTTTGGTGGAGCCCTAACATCGATGCTAATTGGTTGTACCTACTAGAAAAAACTAAGTCTAAACCAAATTCCCTAAGTCGTGGTTTTAGCTTTTTGTGTAATGTCTTTATCGAAGGGGACGGATACACGTTTCAGGGGGTTCAGGTGAGTCTGAGAGGGTTGTTTGAAGAAAACCATCGCCGCTTAGGAAGGACGTAGCATTTCTGAAGAAATGCTTAAAATATAAAGTTGTACCAGTAAGTCATAGGATTAAAATACGAACATCGACACCCGCCCACATCGTCAGGAAAATGGAAGCAGAATTCATCAAGGACAGCATCAAACGACTATTCAACAAACTGGACCGGAAAACTTTGGAGTGCTATTCTCTGCACCTGAAGTTAGCCAAGGAGTATCCCGTAAAATTCCAGGAGTTCTTATCCCGAGTCAAGGTAGCAGAGGAATGCGAATCGAATAGGAAACGAACGGTTCTCGATAGGAAACTCAACAAGTTGAGAATAGAATCCCAACAGACTCGGACCACACATCACACCAAGGAACAAGCCACACTTGAACCCACCATCACACGACACCGGTGGTCCACTCCATTGAGGGACTGGTTGTCAACCGATCGACGACCGCATTCACGGAAGAACAACTGACTCATCTCAACAAAGGATTAGGATACGCGGTTACAACCAAGCCCGACGTGGAACAGATCATCATCGACGTGGAGACAGCAATTACAAACACTCTTCTGACATCTTTCCAAAACACAGCCAGGACTATCACTTCGAACATTGTTGGCGACGGACAGAAACAAAAACACAACAACGAGAAGGAGATTCGCATCGTTAAGGAGCTGAAGTCAAAGCCTGTTCTTTACCTAAAAGCAGACAAAGGCAACAGAGTCGTCATCATGGATAAGGAAGACTACGACAAGCAGATGGCTTCTAAGATCAGTAATGGTCCTTATAGGCAGCTTCAGGTAGACCCCTTACCAAACACTGGTGAAACACGTGGACAAAACACTAAAGGAGTGTAAAGCAGTATTAGGGGATGCAGCGGTCCGTCTTCGTGAACCGAACCCCATCCTCCCCAGAATTAAAGGCCTCCCAAAAGTCCACAAACCGGAAACGAAATGAGGGAGATTGTTTCATCTGTGAGATCTCCATCCCATAAGCTAGCAAAATGGCTAGTAAAAGAATTTCAAGGTATCTCCGAGCAATTTCCAACAAGCTCAGTTCGCAACTCCAGGAATTTGTACAACAACTACAGTCATCAGGTCATATAAATGACGATGAATTAATGGTATCTTTCGACGTCACAGCCCTTTTCCCTAGCGTACCGATCAAGGACTACAATTAACCTTCTAGAAGATTGGCTTTTGAAACAAGGGGATGACACAACATGGAAGCAAAAGGTGTGGATGTATCTTAAGCTGACTCGACTTTGCATGGAAGAGAACTACTTCACTTTCAGAGGATCATTCTATAAACAATTAAAAGGAGCCCCTATGGGAAATCCTCTGTCCCCATTCCTCTGCGAACTGTTTATGGCGAATTTGGAAACAATCCTAAAAGCGAAAGGATTACTCCCAACTCGTTGGTGGAGATACGTCGACGACATCTTCGCCATCGTGAAAAAAGACGATCTCTCACTAATTCTCCAAGAAATCAACAATCTCCACAAAGACATTAAGTTCACCCATGAAATAGAAAAGGATGGTAAACTTGCATTCCTCGACCTTCTAGTAAAGAGAGAATCATTGTCGCCATCTCCTTTAGAGTTTGAAATCTTCAGAAAACCCACAAACACCCAAGAGTCATCCCATACACTTCAAACCACTCTTTTCAGCACAAAATGGCCACTTTCCACCACATGATCCACCGGATGTTGACCCTTCCTCTCAATAAAACTGGAAAAGCCAAAGAATTAGCATATATCTTCGAAACTGCCAGACTCAATGGGTACGAAAAGAGGACAATTCAAGCGATCATCAACAAAAAGGAAAGACATCTTCATAGGAAATCACAAACAACCCTCTCAGACTCACCTGAACCCCTGAAACGTGTATCCGTCCCCTTCGATAAAGACATTACACAAAGCTAAAACCACGACTTAGGGAATTTGGTTCAGACTTAGTTTTTTCTAGTAAGCACAACCAATTAGCATCGATGTTAGGCTCCACCAAAGATTCAGTAGACACCTAAGGCAGAGCAGGGGTATACAGAATCAAGTGTAAACACTGCAGCAAAATATATGTAGGTCAAACAAAGAGAACCTTGGCAACAAGGTTCAAGGAGCATCTAGCGGAGGTGACTAAGGCTGTCTAACAGAACGAGAAGAATTTCACATAACTTCAAATCAACAGTCGCAGAACACATCTTCACGGAAAATCACGACATAACGACGAATGACATCACAATATTACGGACTACATCTACACCCTGGAAATTAGACGTCACAGAAAGCTTAGAAATAAACAAACAACAGAACACAAATCTACTAAACAAAGACCAAGGCAACGGTTACACATGGCTCTTCAACTTAATACCCAAACGAAATCAAACCCGACGAAGCGGAGTACCCACTGCTACACAATAAGTAGGTTAAAGGTTGATACGGTCAAAATTTGGTCAAGGGAAAACGCGTGTAAATCGGTGAAATCGTTTATTTAAAAAATCAAATTAAATTTCTTTTTCAAGTTCAATTAGTATAAAATTCAGGAAAAATATTCAGTTAGGCTTCCGCTTTTCCAAATCCGAATTGCCGGGCCTTACGCTTGACCCCTGCCATCAGATTTTGAACAGCCACCTTGTTCACCTTCTTCGCCGCAGAAAGCCAGTTTGCCTTGAACTGCTGCTCGTCCTTAGCAGTTTCTTTGGTCTTCTTTAGGTTCCGCTTGACAATAGCCCAGTATTTCTCAATTGGGCGGAGCGCTGGCGTGTTGGGAGGGTTCTTGTCCTTGGGAACCACCTGCACGTTGTTGGCGGCGGACCACTCCATGGCCTTTTTACCGTAATGGCAAGATGCCAAACCCGGCCAAAACAGTACGGAACAACCGTGTTTCTTCAGGAAAGGCAGCAGACGTTTATTCAAACACTCTTTCACGTAAATTTCTTGGTTGACAGTCCCGGAAGCTATGAAAATGCTGCTTTTCAAGCCACAGGTACAGATGGCTTGCCAAACCAGTTATTTCTTTGCGAACTTTGACAGTTTCGTGTGCTTGAAAATATTTGCTACCTTTCCCCTTCCTTTTGCCGTATAAAACTCCTGTCCCGGAAGCTGCTTGTAGTCGGCTTTGACGTAGGTTTTGTCGTCCATTACCACGCAGTCAAACTTCGTCACCATCGTCGTGTACAGCCTCCGGAATCGCGCTTTGGCCGTCGTATTTTGTTTATCATCGCGATTTGGAGTCACAACCTTCTTGTAAGTCGATAGTCCGGCTCGTTTTTTGGCTCGATGCACGGTTGTAGACGATACACCCAGCTTATTTGCGGCATCTCGGAGAGATAGGTTAGGGTTTCGCTTGAAACTACCGGCAACTCTCTTTGTCGTCTCAGCGGCTTCCGGTTTTCGATTTCCCCCCGATCCAGACTTCCTGGCTGTCGACAAACGTTCCCCAAACACTTTAATTACATTTGTAACGGTTGATTTGGCAACTTTTAGCGATTTTGGCAACTTTGCGTGCGAGTAGCTCGGATTCTCGCTATGCGCGAGCAAAATTTTGATACGCTGCTCTTCTTGCTTGGACGGCATTTTGACAACTGAAGAGTGAATTCCAAAATCAAAATAGGAGCAACATTCTACACACACACACCTCCAAAATGAGGGGTGTTCAGGTTTTTTAAATGCAAAATTGAAAGAAATACGTCAAGTTGATATTGACCAAATTTTGACCGTATCGCCCTTTAGGTATAGATGAAAAAAAAGTGAGGTAGATATTAAGTACATTTGTTTTTGACTCAGGATAGGTATACACAAAATAATAATAAGATAGGTATAAGCAAAATAATAATAGGTAAACGCTTTGTATTTAGAAAATAGTATATATACGGCAGGTGGCGAAGGTTTTCTTTAAGTCGAGTTATTAGTACGAGACACTGAAGAAGTCTGCACATTGTAGACGAAATACGCGTATCTGTCGAAGATAAGCAAAGGTAGTTGGAATGAAATGGAAAATTCTAATTTTTCTTCTAATTTCTAGTTACAGGTATTCCACTAAACAGCTCAAACCCTTTAGGATTCATGTTTCGAATGAAAATAACAGTTTTTGAATCAATTTCAAGGCTTGTCAATTTCAACAATACATTCATCGTGTAGGTCAATTTGAGCGTGTACTTCCCTCTCCAAAACGTGAGGCCGAGACAAAGTTTCTACGCCCGCATCTTAAGCCAATCGTCACGTTTATTGGTAGGTTATTTGCTCGATTCCAGTAGTGAACATCTGAGCAAATTTCTTGAATCTGGAACTTGTTAGCATTGAAGCTCAATCCAGGACTAAGATAGTCAAAATTCATAGAATCAATAAAATAAATTTAGAACGCAGCAGCAAAATCCAAAATTTGTACGTTTATTCGTACAAATATGTTGAAAATAAACATAATATGATTTTAATTTCAAACATCGATGTCACTTGGTTTTACACACAGAATATGTTTGAAAGAAAGCAAGTTTATGTTTGTGGCCAAAATGAACTAATTTTATGTTTGGATTTACCTGGTATATGTTTGTTATGACGGTATTTATCTCTGCGTGGAGGGTATGAATATCCGTTTTGTAGAGTGAAAAAAAGGTCTATCCCTCTCCCCCTCCCCCAACGTAGACAAACGTAGACTTTTTCGAAACCCCTCCCCCCGCTTAATTGTCTACGTGGTTTATGAACAGCCCCAAAGGGAAAACCATATCTTCATCCTGTTCGTATGCACATTTGTATGGGCGCAAACGAATGTAGTTTTAAAGTAAAAATGTTTAAAAAGCTTTTCAAAACCTTTCACTTTAGCGTAACGCTCTCTTTTTTTCAAAATTTTGAAATGACACCCGGTATAGAAAAGAGAAACGTAGTCCTACCGTAAAAAACAACAAATGAACGGGAACGAGCAAAATCTATGTTCAAACAAGGAAAACCGGCTCAAAAAAAGTTCTTGACTAGTTATGAAAAACCTAAATAGAGCTAAAACCAATAAAATAAAAACCAAATAAATAAAATAAAAATAAACAACAACTTGAACTAATAAAGAACCTGCAGTGCACAATTTGAAAAGAGAGCAAAACGCAAAACAAATGACCGATGAAAAAATGAGAAGGAGGTAAGAGGGGCCAACTGTATGTATGTGTGTGAACTTAAGAACTGCTGGGTGGATGCGTTTCTTCAACCGTAGTCGGAACAACCGCCTACTGCCAGATTTCCAGATGGTTAAGCAAGCCCGGGCTTTCAACATAGTTATAGTTAACACTAGCTTTAAGCCCAACCTTTATTCATGAAAATCTTTACAAATGACTGTACAAAGCAAAAAATCATAGAAACCTATTTACTCATTCCTTATCAGTTCAAATCAGTTTTGATTTGATTGTCTAATTGGTTGTGCAGCTCTCGTCTGAGTCTACCTAGAAAACGTTTTTGCAAATTTCAAGTTCAAATAATGACTTCAAAATAAAGCTGCATAAAAATGTCACTGCATAAAAATGTAACTGACGACGGTCTGGTATCAATTCCAGTGGGCGCCAATGGAATTTTCTGAGACGAAAAATCCGGGTCGTCTCCCTGGCATGAAGAAATCAGCCTCAGTCTTAAGGTCACGTAAATACGAAACAACAACAACTCTTCAACTAAGCTGCTTAAAAGTCTTCCATTGGAACTGCTGGTTACTTGGCTTACATCAATCGTACCTCGATGGACCCTGGTATTCTTACGAGTCACTTTTCACCTGGGCAATTGTAAAAAAAAAACTATTCTCAAAAGCCTTCGCCACTCGCTCTCCGGTTGCAACGTTTAACAAACAAACGCCTCTCCCCCTCCCGAAGTTCGAAGATTGCTTCCAGTGATACCACGAATCAACTAAGTAGTTGTTTGTCACGCTGCGACACCGGTTCCGGTTTCCTATCAGGAAAAAAATCTCGACTCTCCCTACTCTTCCCATGCAACTATCGTTGTTTATAAGCGCCTAACATCGACTAACGCTATGCAAGTCCATTCAACCTCAAAACTAATTAGATTAAGCCATCACTACCACCAACCTGAGCAAATCCCGCTCGAAAAGCCACTTATTGCTATCGATTGCACTTCCCAGCATCTTCAAGTTCAACAGTAGCCCGCAATTCACGCTGTACCACGCACTGTAACCCGCTGGAACCACTCGACCTCCGGGACGGCTGGTGACCTAATGACACAACACACTACTCCTTCGGCGGGGACTTGCGATTACAAAACCCCCGTTAATCGATCGGACAAAGAAGACGAATTCAAATACTGTCCATCACTTCCGTGCACGATTGGTATCACACGCGCCGCCGTTCGTCCGTGTTAATGGTCAACAATCAATCAGCCATCCTGCGTGTCGTCCCGCAAGGTTCGCTCGGCTACTGAACTCCGGATCCCGAGTCGTTCCTTGGGAGCGTAGTTGAGGTGTTAAATTAAATTACCTGCAGTTTAGATTTTCACCTGACAACATGGGGGAACCGCACTCGTCGTTTGTCGTTTGTCGTTTGTCGTTGACGTCTTCGTAGGTCGGCTGCCGAAGCATGTATGCTGTAATGTTGCAGAAGTTAAGGCTCACGCTGTTGCTCACGTGTGTGTGGTTTGAATTCCACGAAGCCGTTTGCAAGTGGGTGGGCGAATTGTGCTAAAATAAACCTTGATCGTATTTCAATGTAGGAAAAAAAATGCGCTTTGAGAGACTCATTTAGGTAGGGTAAATAATTATGAAGCCCTCGTCTAACAACGCATATGTATTCTGTTGAGGTAGGCGAAATGCTATACCTTACGGGTTGCTGAGTTTTCTTCAGTTATTTTGAGTGGGTGAAGGATGGGGTCTACGAAGATGTTAATGTGCGTTTCATTATTTTCGGTTGACAGGAGAGTTTGTTCGGAAGGGAGTATGAAGGGGTTATCATTGGTTGATAAACAAAATAGCAAAGAAGTCCGAATACCGTGAGGCTATCGAGCTCTTTTTGAGGTTTGTATCCGTAAAAATCTGGACACACACAAAAGACTTTAAATTTTGAAATATTCCTGCCTGTACTGAACTATACTATGATCGGTTTTGACATTTCATAAGCAGCGTTGAAAACGGCGACAAATGAAAAAAAACCGTGCGCGAACGGATCTTGTATAGACGTAATGAAAATCCTGACCTTGGATATCGAAACTCCATATCAGAATCGTCAATGCACTCCAGGTATCGATAGACAGCTCATATTTTTGGTCCGACTCAACCGTTACCCTGCAGTGGCTGCGGGCACCCCCTAGCACCTGGAAGACGTTTGTGGCAAACTGGACGTCGAAGATCCAAAGTTCAATACATGGAGCTACCTGGAATCACGTCGCCAGCAAGCCCGTCGATAACTTCCTGATTAGCGAATTGTGGAGAAGAGGTCCCGAAAGGCTGTCACAATCCGAGGAAGAATGGCCTGTCTCGAAGCTCACTGAGTGTCCAGAAAAAGGAAAGGAATGACGTAAACTGATCTCGGCAGTCGCCAGGCCTGTACCAGCATCCAGTGTCAATCACTTCTTTGCAAGATTTTCGTCCTACGAACGCCTACTCCGTACAACAGCCTATGCCTTCCGGTTCATCGATAATCTCCGGAACAAATCTCGCACGCAACCGGTTCGTTCTACTGGGCCACTCCCCAGTATTTCATTGAACGGTGAACACCCGCATGTTGTCGAGCGTACATTAGTTCAACTGGCCCAGGCAGACGCATTCCGTGATGATATTCGTGACCTTCAGAATGACAGGGCTGTCGGAAAGCGATCGTCTACTCGTCTGCTGACTCCGTTTTTAGACCCTGAGGGAACCCTCCGGGTAGGGGGGTGACTAATCCTTTCCGACCAGCCTTTCCTAGCTAAACACCCCGCTCTACTGCCAAACAACCATCCTCTGTCCCGCATCATTGCCAAATCCTACCATGAGGCAGAAATACTGGCCAATCCACGGACGAAGACTCGTCCGCAGTGTTCTCCGCAGTTGCTACCGATGTGCCCGAGTCCCTATGCGCCAACAAATCGGACAACTTCCTCTGCATCGCATCACGCCTGCTCGACCGTTCGCTGTAACTGGGATGGACTTCGCTGGACCGGTCTACCTGAAGCCGATACACAAGCGAGCTGCCACGACGAAAGCATACATATGCATTTTCGTCTGCTTCTGCACCAAGGCGGTGCACATCGAGCTGGTCAGCGATCTTTCGACACCAGCATTCCTGTCTGCTCTTCGTCGGTTCATTGCACGTCGCGATCTGTATTCCGACAACAGCAAAAACTTCGAGGGTGTTGCAAACGAGCTGGAAGACGTCTACCGAATGCTGCAGAACGAAGATCAACAACGTAGATCACCACCGACCGAAGCACCGAAAAAATCAATTGGCATTTCAGCCCGACAGAAACCCCGCATTTCGGAGAGTTGTGCAACTTGGCAACTCCAAACTTTCCTTCGAGGATCTCACCACTGTCCTCACCCAGAAGCAAGCATGAATTCGCGTCCCATTGTGCACAATCATATAGCTATAAAGCTTTCTGCTATAACGAAGCTTATTGATATTCGGTCGTGAATTTTTAACTTTTTTCTTGTGTCGTCTATGTTGTAAAATCATTATTCGGTTGTTTCGTATTAAGGTTACGCGTCATTGATTCATATTGAGTGAATTTGTTCCGTTCTACATCGCCGCCGTGATAATATTTGATGAACAATTTTCGACGGACAATCGGAGTGTTTGTGTTTAGTGCTATTGTGCCATATTTCCCCCCACGTTACTGCTAACTTCCCCCCACGTCGTTTTTTTTTCCTGAAGCGTCATCTGACGGAATTCAGTGTAAACCTCTATTCATATTGCTGAGCTTTTCATCTGCTCGAATCCGCTTGACATCGGCTGTTATACAGTATACGCTTAGGCGCATTACAATGGCAAAGTAATGTGCAAAGTGCACTGAGGCAATTACGGGTATCGATTATGTAGTCTACCGTGGCTACTGCAGGGCTACTTTTACATGAATACCTGTTCAGGTGTTACACGTGCGCTGCTATCGTACTTCTCATCCCATCGAAAAAATCTTTTTGGATGTGTGATGGGTACGCGGAGCTGTTTGAGAATTCGCACTTCCGTACACCAAAATAGTCGTTGATAGTTTTTGAAGCACTGGTGATTGAAAGACTCACAACTGTTATGTACCATGAATGCCGTAATACAACAATTGGTCGCTTCATATCATTCAAAATTCGCCGCATGATGTAGAGCAACAACCTCCAAAAGCATGTGCGCATAAAAAATATCGTTTTCCTTTCAAGTTTTTCATATGTAGCAAATTGTTGTGGTTCAAACGAGAGCGATCTACGTATGTGTTGAGTTACAAATCTTGATCATTCATGCGTATGTATGCGTTTGAATCTTGTCTCTAGCTAATAGGTGTTTGTGTGTGCGTGTATCGAAGAAATAGCATTTGTCGACAACTTGTTCAAGGCTTGACGTGTCCGAATTTTATGAACATGGGTTTAAACTTGTAACTTTCAAACTCTCAGCCCCCCTCATAGAACACTAGCATCACCATCGTGTTAGGAAACATAACTCTATGTGGTGGTGGATTCTAGTTACAGCTAAAAATGTTTGAGGGGTTTCGAGAATTTCCCGTTCGGTTTATTTACAAAATCAGATACGTCATTTCTGAATAAGCTGTCGAGATTTCGGAAGGTTCTTGTGCAAAGCAGCAAACAATGATGCTGGCAGATACAAGGTGGTATGGGAAACAGGTTTAACAAGGAAATAGGAGTATGTGTCCCTTCGACTCAGCCTATTATGCAACCAGCGATCACATTTTTATTATAACTCCCCTTAAAGTTTTTAAGCTGTTAGCGAGATTCAAGAAAGCGTTTCTACTCTTGCAAAGATAAGTTAGACAAGAACATTTGGTAGCATGTTTCACAAAAATGCCACACAACTTATGTTTATAATGCCATAAACTTTCGATAGATGTGGATTTAATGTCAGTCTATAGCAACCTGGTAACAACTTGACAGCTCCGGAAGTAAAGTCAATGTACCCCGATAATTTTGGTTCACTGGTTCTGTCAAATCAAATGAAACCAAGAACAAATTATGAATTGAACGTATTTCGTACATCGACTGTTATTTTCAAAGCTGTGGAGCACATATTCGTACTTGATGAATATAATGCTGACGATATGTTGTTGCTTTTCCTTAATGTTAAATGGTGGATATTTTTACCCTTTTCACAGAGAATATATTGGAGCATTGACACACTCGAGACTTAGACTACTAGCCAAATATTGAATAATTTAAAAACCGTAATAATAGAAACACTCCGAAATTTTTAGCACTTGAAAAATATCCGGAAGCTAGCAAGCCGCGAATAAAATAGCAGCCTACACGCTTAGATTGAAATACCTAAAATTAGGTATTTATTTGGTCTAAAAATAGGTATTTTTACAATACCAAGTACCCAATACCCAGTAAATTGAAACGGTAATAAACAGTAATATTTACTGAAATTGAAAGTTATGATCACCCGATATAGGACGTTATTATTAACCCAAATTTCAATACATTGATAGTCACTGAAGCAACGCGGTCGCCATATTTTTCTAAACGAAAACTTTCATATTTTGCTTATTAATCTTTAAATAAACAGTTTGCTCATGTCCAATATTTGAAACAATAATGACGATTCCGATTAAAAATAGCCAGAAAGTTATGATCAATTGCAGTTTTGGATATTACGATGTTTAATTTTTGCCATTTAGTTAAGAAGTAGCCATAGTAATGATAACTGCTTCATTATGGAGTGAAACGATCAGTTTCTCTTGCGGAATAATCAAAGGAATATTATTCCGCAAGAAAAAATGTAACCTCATTAAGATTACCTGGTCAGAACATTACTAACGTTACGAAGTTTGTCCTCCTTTTCAGCTGCATACAAGGTAAGTAATTCGGAGAGTAAAAGCATTTCTTGACCATTACTTGTCCTATCCTAATGCACATTACTTTTGAGCTGCATACTAGCCTTTACTTAGATTCCTCCATACTTAATTAATATTTTATTTTTAATAAAAAAACATTTTTACTTTTAATAAAAATGAACATTTCTAGGGTTTTTTTCATTAGGGCGAATCTGCAGTTGAGAGACTCTCTTTGATTACTTTCTCTTCCATGCATATTCCATTCAGCGTTACGTTTTTCATTTAACTATTCGTAGAGTATGGTAGCCAGCACTGTTGTATTTCTATCTGTACTAAAAAATCCCTCAAAAGATTTATAATAGCGCTGTAATAAATGAAAGAGAGCGAGAGAGGAGAGAGCCTCTCATTGTTAGATTCGCCCCTTTGAAAAAATCCTAGATTTGTTTCTCTATATGTGCCGAATTCTGTAAAATTGAATTCAGGAAAATTTCAATGAAAAAAAAAGCAAAAGGAAAAATTTAATGATGTCAAAATAAGTCATGGTGTCTGTTTTTCGGCTATTTTACTTCAATCGTAATAAGTTCAGAACACAAATTTTCAAACCGACCTTACCAGAAATATTCTAAGTCCACGTAAACAATCTCCCTGAGCCGTTAACCATTGATGCTATCGTGCAATGATCTATACTTTTCAATATGAGACACTCTGTAACCTTCAGCACAATGGAAGGCCAGCGTAACAATATCTCTCGTTTCTCTTGCATGATGGATAGAATTTTTTTTCATCGCTGTGTGTTTGAAACAGGGAGTTAAAAGTTTAAACTTCATCAAAAACAACAATGAATTATCGGCTTCGTAAAGGTAACGCAATTGAACCTAACAAACAAATAAACTAGCTAAAAAAACATCAAGTTTTATGCTTGGTGCTGCGAGACGTGTAGCGTGTAAATAAAAATAATCTCTCTTCATTATTTTTTATACCCCTTCTCTCTTCATTTCATTCTTTCTCTCTCTCTCTCTCTCTCTCTCTCTCTCTCTCTCTCTCTCTCTCTCTCTCTCTCTCTCTCTCTCTTTGTTTGACTTTCTCTCAATTCCATTCTCAAGTAATGATGATTTACATTTGATATAATTGAAAGCAAATGAATGGTAAGAAAGCCACATAAACATTACGCCTTATTAAAAATTTGTTCTTGCACTGTTTTGAACATCCACACAAAAGGAAACGAAAACACGTATTCCAAAGTTAAAAAGAGGTAGTATCAAGAATGGATGGCCCTTTTGTTTATGCACAGCGTAGAGCCACCTACAATTTGTAGATGGGTACGTGAAACTAAGCTCATTCCGTTGTCTAGATGCTCGGGGTTGGTCTAGAGGCACCATATTGGGTCTATTCGTGGATAAAACTTCGTCCCATTCGAAGGACTCATTACTAAATGCAGTCTTTGTACGTTTTTTTTTCTAATTTTATGGATAATTTTATGAATTAAGGCATTGTAAGCTGTACTGGATTTACTTAATACAACATTTCACAACACAAACTAAAGTAAAACTGCATAGAAACACTTAAATGATGCTCGTATATGATTTATCAGCCATTCAATAATGAAAACATTATAATTCACTATGCAATGATTTTGTGTCTTCGATTTGTGTTTAGATGAGCCACTTAAATATAAACAACCGCAAATTCATGCATTTCCACTTGAAATTTTACCGATAACAACCTTTTTACAACGTTATTGATACAAAAGGCCATAGTTCGGAACATACTAAAACATGTACCCAACATTGGGTCTACGATTTTCTTGTAAAATCATTGTTATTTTAGCTATGTGAACAGTTAGTTTGTAACGTGGAACTTTGTTCTGAACATCCAGACTGCATTACTTGCTGTATCGATTCAATTAAGCCAAATTTAGATCACTTGAAATCGTGTGGATCTTCTGTTCAGCATAACCAGTGAAATCATGATGCCTCAAAAGTTCAAGAAACCGAAAATTACGCGGAAGTGAACAACTATAAGATGATTAATATTGTCTCAATTGCTTTGGATTACATCTATCATGCTAATAGCAAAATGATTTTGTTGATTATCGCTAAATTAATGACACATTTGGTACATAGGCCGAATGAAGGAGCTAGGCTAACATTACATCCCCTTACCCTATTGCATTTAAATCTGTCCCAAAATTAAGTGCATTCATGTGTTAAGTGTGGAGTGGGTGTCCGCGCAACGTTTAGTCTATGATGACGGTAAATCGGTGGCTGCACCAGCTTGTCCGGACGAATACGATTTTTGGTCTCATCATATAATATTTTTACATTTGTCATTCAAGGTTGTGTAGGGGAGGCAAAGGAAAAAAACCGCAAGAGGCATAAATGGCAGCAACAACCTATGGGCCTCAAATATTCTCCCCAGCAGGCGGACAAATGGTTTCTCAATTCCTTCTTTCAATAGTAACAAACAAGCTAAAGCACTACCTCCTCCGCATTCTCCGATTGCCTCAGTTGCTACCGATACAAAACAATTGCACTCACTTGAAAAACACGAAGTAAAGACTAGTCGTCAAAATCAGATCGCTCAAGCAATCCGCCAAAATCAGCGTGGTATCACCGGTAAGAGAATAAAGCGCTCCTACAGTCTTTCTTAGGATTCGTACATTTGTGATATCTGCACTCCTTGATTGGCTGTGTTCAGGACATTATGTTCAACGATATCTACGAAAACTGCGGCAATATTCGTACACTAAAGTTGGCCGGAAATTAAGAACAGTTACTCTGCCCTACTTACCTTACAATTCTAGACAAAATAGTCAAAAGGTCGAAAGTAACATTTGTAAACAATGACTTCTAGCGTATTTTTCTGGGATCTGCTTGCTCCCCCGAACCAAATAGCACCAGAAATAGATACAAGGAGCTATTACCTTCCCGTTGGTAGTGAATGTAGATGTTAGCAACCTGGCATTTCCAGGAAATTTACGTTTAAAGTCATTGTTTACAAATGTTACTTACGACCTTTTGACGATTTTGTCTAGAATTGTTGCTTTAAGTGAGGTGACTCTCCACGCGAATCAAATGGAGAACAATGTCACGCGTGGCGACTATTGTTTGTCCAGAAACAGTTTTTTAGTTAATGGATTCAATTCATATTTCTAGAAGCTCAGAGATCTTAGTATAATGGTACATTGGTTTGAGTGAGTTGTCATTGTCAATATATTACTCTCTAGAGTTGAGGTCTTAGTTTTTACAAGCGTAACCAGCGATATGGTGGAAGTTAATGGATTCGGTTCATATTCCTCGAGTAACAGATGTCCAAGTTGAATGATATATTTAGTTGAATACTTTTTCTTTGCCATCCTAAAATTCCCTGGAGCTGAGGTCTCCACATCTTCAAGCGTAACCAGAGATATTTTGGACGTTAATGGATTCGGTTAATATTTCCAGTGGATTAGAGATCTTTGAAAAACGGTATGGGGTTGATTGAGTTCTCTTTGTCATTCAATAACTCCCAAGAGGTAGGGTTTTGAGATCTTCAAGCGTAACCAGAAATACATTGAAAATGTATGAATTTGGATCATATTATTAGAGATTCTGAAATCTAAGTTAAAGGGTATATTGGTTTGAATGATTTTGCTTTATCAGCAAATATCTCACTGGGACTCAGGTATTGAGATTTATAATCGTAACCAGCAATCTGTTGCTACATACTGGATCATTAGATTAGAGGTTCTTAGATGTAAGTAAAATGATAAATTGTGTGGAATGAATTTTCATTGTCATCCAAAAGCTTTTTTTAAGATAATATTCTAATATCTACATGCATTATCAGAGATACGTTGATAGTTGATGCTTAGGGTTCATATTGCTAGAGATACAGAGATACAAAACAAATCTTAAGATCAACAACCGTATTCAGTGTTTGTTGGTGATTTATTGTTTCAGTACATATTCCTGAAAATGCATTGTAACAATTAGGCAAAGTGTTCTACAAGCGTAACCAAATATTTGTTGAAAACACTGGTCGAGATTTTTAGACCCATGGAACTTCATGGAAGGTTTTCAAAAAACTTTATGGAAAGTCTTCAATGAACTTCATGGCAGTTCACCAGAGAACATCAGGGAAGTTCTGCAGAGAACATCAAGCAAGTTTTTCAGAGAACTTCATGGAAGTAATTCAGAACATTTAAAGAAAGTTGTTCAGAAAACTTCAGGGAAGTTGTGCAGAGAACATCAGGGAAGTTTTTCCGAGAACTTTAGGGAAGTCTTTCAGAAAACTTCAGGGAAGTTCTGCAGAGAACTTCATGGAAGTTCTCTCAGAGAAAGAAATTCAAAAAGGTTCTTCAGAGAACTTCAGAGAAATTCTGCAAAGAAACTTCGGGGAAGTTCCTCAGAGAACTTCAGGGAAATTCTTAAGAGAACTTCAGGGAAGTTCTTAAGACAACTTCAGGGAAGTTCTGTACAGAATTTAAGGTAAGTTCTTCAGAACACTTCATAAAAGTTCTTAAGAGAACTTCAGGGAAGTTCTGCAGAGCACTTCATGGTAGTTCTTCAGAAAACATCATGGAAGTTCTTCAGAGAATTAAGGGAAGTTCTTCAGAGAACTTCAGGGAAGATCTGCAGAGAACTTCATTGTAGTTCTTCAAAGAACTGCATTGAAGTTCTTCAGAGAACTTCATGGAAGTTAATAAAAGAACTTCAAAGAAGCTCTGCAGAGAACTTCATGGTATTTTTTAAGATAACTTCATGGAAGTTCTTCAGAAAATTAAGGGAGTTCTTCAGAGAACTTCAGAGAAGATACGCAGAGAATTTTATTGAAATTCTTCAGAGAACTTCATGGTTGTTCTTCAGAGAATGTCATTGAAAGTTCTTTGAAGATTTTCATGGAAGTTCTTCGGAGAACTTTATGGAATGTCTTCAGCCAGCTTCATGGCAGTTCACCAGAGAATATCAGGGAAGTTCTGCAGAGAACATCAAGTAAGTTTTTCAGAGAACTTCATGGAAGTTTTTCAGAACACTTAAAGAAAGTTCTTCAGAAATCTTCTGGGAAGTTCTGCAGAGAACTTTAAGGAAGTCTTTTCCCTGAACTTCAGGGAAGCTCTTCAGAGAATTTCAGGAATTTCTGCAGAGAACTTCAAAGAACTTCAGGGAAATTCTGCAGAGGTCAACAAGGAAGTTCTTCAGAGAACTTCAAGGAAGTTCTGCAGAGAACTTCAGGGAAGTTCTTTATGGATGTTCTGCAGAGAACTCCATGGGCGTTCTTTATGAACTTCAAGGAAGTTCTTCAGAGAAGAAAGGGAAGTTCTTCAGAGAAGATCAGCAGAGAACTTCATGGTTGATCTTAAATCAACTGCATAGAAGTTCTTTAACGAACTTCGGCGAAATTTTGGGGGGAACTTCATGCTATTTCTTAGGATAACTTCATGGAAGTTCTTCAGAGAATTAAGGTAAGTTCTTCAGAGCACATCAGGGAAGATCTGGAGAGAACTTCATGGGAGTTTCTCAAAGAACTTCATGGTAGTTCTTCGGAGACCTTCAGGGAAATTCTTCAGAAAACTTTATGAAAGTTCTTCAGAGAACTCCTTTGGAAATTCTTTGAAGAATCAGAGAACTTCATGGTATTTCTTCAGAAAACTTTATGGAAGTTCACCAAGGAACATCAGGGAAGATCTACAGAGAAATTCAAGAAGGTTCTTCAATGAACTTCGGGGGAAGTTCTGCAGAGATCATCAGGGAAGTTGTACAGAGAACTTCATAGTATTTCTTAAGATAACTTAATGGAAGTTCTTCAAAGAATTGCATGGTATTTCTTCAGAACACTTCATGGAAGTCCTTCAGAGAACTTCAAAGAAGCTCTTCAGAGATCTTCAAGGAAGGAAAATAGAACTTCAAGGAAGTTCTTCAGAGAATAAGGGAAGTTCTTCAGAGCACATCAGGCAGAGAACTTCATGGGAATTTTTCAAAGACCTTCAGGGAAATTCT
>JASCZW010013798.1:0-24538 GCA_034211315.2 Aedes japonicus | reverse complement strand
CTTTCTAAAATCTAAATTTAAAAACTGTTTAAATACGTTGAAACTTCCTTCTAGAGTTTTTGAGAATTCATCAAAAACTTTTTGAAAATTCATACCGAAGCTCATGAAACCTATTCCAGAATATATTGCAAGTTTTTCCAGAAGATCTGAAAATTTCACCCATTAGTTTTTGGAACTTCAGAAGTTTTTGCGTCCTTACTCAAAAGATTCTCCAAATTCACCTCCTCCCCCATTTTTGGATCTCTTCCCAGAAAACTGCATCAAACTGCAACAAAAAGTTCTTGAAACTTCACCTATTTCACCTGAAAATCTCCTAGAAGTTCATAGGAGAATATGATATATTTGCGACCAGAAGCGTTTAGAACTTTCCAAAAGTTCATAGAACTTCAGACAGAAGTTCTTAAAACTTCATAACTATGAAAGAAATTTCAAGCCTAACTCTTTCAAATTTCATATATAAACTTCACATTTAAACTTCATCCAGATATTCTTGAAACTTCAGTTGTAGAAATTTTTACCTGATTTTCTTGGAACTTTTCTTTGAAGTTCGTGGAACTTCACACATAATTTCTCCCAGAAGTTTCTAAAAGTTATCCTTACTTTTACTTACTTCTTTTTCTTCAACCTGAATTCCTTGAAAACTAGCGAGGAAGCTCATGTATCGTCTCTTAAAAGTACTTGAAACATATTTTTAGAAGTTTTAAGAAATTCACTCAGAAATTCGTTACTCATAAGATTTTGAAACTTGTTCCAAAATTTCTTAAGCCTCCAGCCACAGAAATCCTCAAACCTTCTCTCAGAAATTCTTGCTGAATCTCCCAGAAGTTTCCGAAACTTCACTCAAAAGTTCTTGAAACTTTTCCTTTAGAATCTTGAAACGTATTTCAGAATCGCCAACATTTTATGAAACTGTACTGTTCTTGAAAGCTTCCTCTGAAGTGTTTATGATTCCTATCAGAAGTTTCTATAAGTTCATTCAGACTTCTTGGAACTCCTCTCAGAAGCATTTGAATTTTTTGTTTCTGTGTTTCGTTAAACTTTTTGCAGAACATCCTTTATTTTTTAAAACTTCAACCAAAAGTTCTCGATAAAAACTTTGTCATAGTTGCATCTAAAAACTTTTACTCAAAAATTATTTGGAATACACTTAAGTTTCTTGTAGCTTCACCTCAAAATTATTGCAAGTTCATCTTGATTTTTTTAGAACTACACCCAGAAGTTCTCCGAATCTTCAGTTTCATCCCATTAAACAAAATTGAAACTTTTGAACTCAGCTTAGAAAATCTCAGAACTTTTTCCAAAAGGTATTAGAACTTCTTTAAGAGAGCTTGGAAATTCATCGAGAACCTCTTGGAACTTCACTTAAAAGTGGTTGGTATATTATTTAAAAGTACTTTCATCATCATCCAGAAGTTCTTCGAACTTTACTTAGCTTGAGTTCTTGAAAATTTAGGTGAGAGAACTTGGATAGAACTACACTTAGCATTTCTTAGAACTTAAATTAGAAGGCCTTGGAATTTCACTCAAATGTTTTTCGAATTTTAACCAAAAGTTCGTTGAATTAGAGACAGAGGTTTTTCTAAGTTTACTCTAAAGTTCTTGCTAAATTATTCAGAAGATTTTGAATCTTTAAATAATTCTACTTTAAACTAACTGGGACTTCAGAAGGTTTGCAATTCCATTAATAACATCTTAGAGCTTAAATAAACAGTTGATGGATTTCCATGCAGACATTTTTTAAACTAAATTCAGAAGAATTTCGATCTACAACAAGTTGTACTTGACACGCAACTTAACAGAAATTCTTTGCAATTTAATCAAAGAGGTTCTTGAAGCATCGCAGCTACATATAGAACATCTTAAAGCTGCTCTAAAAAAATATGATGACTTCATGCAAAAGTTTTCGGAATTTCAATCAGAAGATATTTTGAATAGCCTAGCCGGTCAGTAATTCTTCCAACACAGAAGCATGTGAAACAGCGAATATTTTAATAAAAATCGGAATTACATAAAAATGTTTAGTTAAGGATGAGTTTTTGGATCAGAAGTTTGTCAGAAGTTCTTAGGTAACTTAACTAAGAAATTTTCGGAATTTTAACCAGAAGTTTTTTGATTTCCACCCAGAAGTTCTTGGAACTTCATTTTAAAAATTTCAAATTTTCAATCAGTAGATGTTTGACTCCACTTCAAATTAAAACCGAAATTACTTCTTCACTCAGAAAATCGTGCACTTCACTGGGCCTGTTCATAAACCGCGTAGACTCATTTTTAAAAATCTCAGACCCCCTTCCCCTTCTTCTTCTTTTAGCATTTCAACCTTATTGCTTTCACAATTAGCTTATTGCTTGCTCTCAACTTAGTGTTCTAAATGCACTTCCACAGTTATTAATTGAGAGCTTTCGATGCCAAGTACCATTTTTGCATTAGTATAATTGTGTGGCAAGTCCGGGCAGACCGGGAATCGAACCCAGTCACCTCCAGCATGGTGTTGCCTTGTAGCTGCGCCTTTACCGACTGAGCTAAAAGGGAAAGGAGGAAGGACCCCTCACCCCCTCGTAGACTTTTTTTCATTTTTTTTTAAATTTTGTATGGAGCGTAGACCTTGGTCAGAGCCCCCCTCTCTCCCAAAATAGTCTTCGTGGCTTATGAATAGCCCCTTATCAGTTCTTGGAACTGCATATAAAATTCTGAGAACTTCAGTCTGAAGATCTTGTATCTTCAATGAGTAGTTCTTAGACCTCCACTCAAACAAACTTGAAATCGGATGTTTTATTACCCAGAAGTTCTTGGAACCCTGCTCAAAAAATCTTGAAATTTGATTTGGGAGTCCTTGAAAAATCACCTTCAAGATCTTGAAAATCTACTCAGCACATTTGGGTGTCTTCCTACAACTTCGGAGAGGATTTAACATCAGCATAATTCAGTAATTCTTCGAATTTCACATAGCAGTTCATTGAATTCAACCCAGAAGTTCTTGGATTTTTACAGTGAAGTTCTTGAAAACCTACCCAGATATTTTCAGAACTACCGCTCAGAAGTCTTGGAAATGCTCTGGAAAGATCTTGAAACCTGTATTCAATGTATTTAGAAAAGAAGTTTATGGAAGTTCATTCAGAAGAAAATTATTTCAAGGATTTTATGGAAGTCAAAAACATCTGGATGACCCTCAAAAGACTTTTAGTTTGCAGCTCTGTTAATTCTTGGTGGATTTCCATGAACTTCTATGTCTAGTTACAAAAGTAAACATAGCAATAAAGTCCATTTCAAGAAACTCTGGATGAAGTTCGAAGAGTTTTTGTGTGAAATTCCAAGAACTTGTCTATGTTCTTAAAACTTCACTCAGCGGTTCTTGAAGCGTCGCTCAATAGTTCTTGAAATTTCGTGCGGAGACCAATCAAGTTTCAAAAACCTCTGGGAGACATTTTAGTAACTTCTTTAGTTGTTGACAAACTTCTAGGTAAAATTTTGTAAACAACGAAAGGTACTATCAAAATCTTCTTAGTAAGATGTCAAGAACTAGTGCGTGAAGTTCCAAGAACTTTACACTGAATTTCCAAGAACTTTCCATTCAAGTTGCAAGACGTTCTGAGAAAAATTCCAAAAAATTTCTCGATCTTGCGACATTCCAAAACACTGTTGTAAAAAATTTGAAGAACTTCTGAATGATGTTTCTAAGAGAGGATTTCTGTGCTATGTTCCAAGAATCTTCGATTTCATCAGGGCCTAACTGAAAAAAGTAAACAATGGCTCATTTCGGTCATTCCGAAGAGGAAGAGTTCACCTCTCCTATAGAGGCTTACATGAATAGTTTTTGGGCAACGAGAAATTTACGGAAGAAGCCATTGTTTACGTTTGTCAGTTAGGCCCTAATAATGAAAAATTTGTGTCGAATTAAGCAAAAATATCTCAGTGAAATTCTTAGAATTTCTGAGTTAATTTTTAAACAGTTGATTGAAGCTTCAGTAACTCTTGGGTAAATTTCCAAGAGCTTCTGAGTATGTTTTCAAGAACTTCTTAAAGAAGTTTCAAGAACCTTCGATTAATTTCCAAGACATTCTGAGTGGATTTTCAAGAATTACTGATAGCAGTTCTCAAAACTTCTTGAAACATTCCCCATAAGTTCTTGAGAATTTTCCCAGAAACTTTTGGATCATCTCCTGAATCTCCATACTGTTTCAGCTTCTGTTTTAAAAGTTTATGTTACTCAGAAATAAATAATGAATTTTAACAGGTGCGTGAAATTTTCCCTTGTGAAATTTCAGGAAAAAAGACCGTAAACAACGAAATTGTGTCATACTACAATATTTGTAATCTTTCATACAATAGACTAGGCGTTATCGTTAAATTTACATGAAAATGGATATTGAATATCCCATAAATTTCTGCCAAATCTAGCGTTCCCTTTATGTGTATTAGATAACGCAGAAAATTACGTGTTTTTTTTTTCAAACTGCGTATATAATCTCCCTTGTTACCCTAGCTTTAATGTCATAGATTTCTGATAGGCTTTGGTTATTTGGCAGTATATTGTGAAATGACTTCTAGTGATATTTATTAAACTTAACATTGCTACATCTAACGCCCATAGAGATATTTAAACTAAATCAAGTACCCACCGCTACACAATAAGTAGGTTAGGTATAGATGGAAAAAAAGGGAGGTAGATATTAAGTACATTTGTTTTTGACTCAGGATAGATATAAACAAAATAATAATAAGATAGGTATAAGCAAAATAATAATAGGTAAACGTTTTGTATTTGGAAAATAGTACATATATATACGGCAGGTGGCGAAGGTTTTCTTTAAGTCGAGTTATTAGTACGAGACACTGAAGAAGTCTACACATTGTAGACGAAATACGCGTATCTGTCGAAGGTAAGCAAAGGTAGTTGGAATTAAATGGAAAATACTAATTTTTCTTCTAATTTCTAGTTAAATCAAGTTGTTGGTGAAATAGACAATACTTGTTGTACAGTACTCAAATCTTGACGATGTCTAGAAGTTTTTGAAACCCTGAACCGTTGAACTTTCCGAATTTCAGTCACATTGAAGGTGTTCGCAATTTTCTTGAGGCTATTCAGACTAAAGTTATTTTCAAGTTTTGAAATTTTTGGACCTTGGAAATTTCTGAAACCTTACATACACTTCCCAAAGTCTGAAAGGTCTTGAATCTTTCCTGCTGTTTCCACAATTTTCAATGCTATCTTGAAGATTTCCAAATACCTTCGATCATCATAAGGTGTTTTAAATTTTTTCAATCTCTTTGAAGCTCTAGGTTATTACGCGAACTTGGTTTCTACAAGTTACTTGAGACTATATTCTGTTTTTTTTAGGTCTTCAGACTTTTCTCTTTGAATATCTCCAGGGTTATCAATTTCAATATACCGTTGCGCGTTTTGCGCATTTTTTAACATTTTTAACTATTGTTTAGTTGAATGTTCTTTGAAGTTAGTTCGACATGTAAATATATGTTGTCCTCTTGTGTATGGGATAAAATATAAAGTTTGACAATCTTGCAATTAATTGCAAAATTTTGGCAAAATGCGCAGAATTAGGGTTTTTTGTGGTAGTCACCAATTGAAAGTTTTTGAACTCCACAAATTTGCTGAGTTTTTTGGTACTCCTGAAGATCAGCAGACTTACAGAGGTATGTTAAACTTTTCAGAACTCTTCAGAGTCTCCGCGACGCTTTCTTTTGCTTTTTAGTTTTTCTTGGTATTTCAACCAATTATTTATCAAAATTAGCTTTTTGCCTGCTGTCAACTTAGCATTCCTAATGCAATTCCACAGTTATTATTGAGAGCTTCCGAAGTCAGTACCACGTTTTGATTAGTATGGCCGTATAACAAGGCAATGAGAGCTGTGCATTTATTCTCGGGTCATTCAGATGTAAGAGAAGTTCTACAAAAAAAAATGAGGACAGGTTTCGAACTCCTTAAGGATTTTGGCTATTTTTTTCGTTTCTTGGAATTTCTGGAGATTGTTCTTCAAATATATCTAGTGTTCCTTACATTTATCGGCTTTATTGTTCCTATTGTTCAAACATAGTCTGAAATCTTCACTGTAGATTCCATTACGTAAACTGCTGAACTAATGTTCCCGAACTTTTGAAAGATTTTCTGACCGTATTTTGAAATTCTTTCAATTTTCATTGCTTTCTCATAGGTTATCTAAAATTTCTACAATTTTTTTCCGAAATTAATGAAAAGGTTGGTTAGTTCCATGAACATCTCTAATGACCTTAATTTCGTTTTCATCACCAATTAAACGGTTTTCAAATTCCCAAAAGTCTCATGAGGTCTTCAAAAGTTTAAGCTTTTTGATCGTTTCTTGAGGTTTTTGAACGCACTTGGTTAAAGAGGATTTTTTTTAAGCTTCCTGGGATGCTTCAAATATGCATTGGAAGTTCATTGGATTACTTTTAATTATTCAATATTGAAGATCTAAGGCCATCGGTTATCACCTCGAGATATCTGTAATTAACGCTTGTTGAGAATGCCCCTAAAACTGCCCAAACTCTAGCAAAAAACGAGACACTGAAGAAGTCTGCACATTGTAGACGAAATACGCGTATCTGTCAAGATTAGCAAAGGTAGTTGGAATTTAATGGAAAATACTATTTTTTCTTCTAATTTCTAGTAACTCAAATTAGTTAGAGCCAAGATTTGTTGTACAATCGTTGGGAATATATCATTTGATAAGAAACCTTCATTAAGTACGTTAAGCTGTAAGGGCGAATGGGGGTGGGGTTTGAAAGCTGTGATAATACATGCTGCGAAAGTTATTTCTCGAGTAATTTTTTCAAAAGTACGTAGCGACATTTGGACGAAATGAGAAAATGAGCATTGATCATTTTTGAGTCTGCAATAGAAAAGATAATACGCCATTTTGATAATTCAGTACCATAGATGGCATGTTACTTGCATCAAATGATATACGCCATTCTGCGAATGACAATGTTGTCACGTCGAAATGTTACGTCAAGTTGTCATATTTCACACAGATACGTTGAACTTATCAAATGACGTATACTTTTTCTGCAACAAAACGTATGCAAAAATATATTTACAACAAATCAGTTAAAAAAAACTAAATTTATAACCTTGTGGCATAAAAACTATTACTAATGCATCGTTAAGGGGCATTCAAATGATATAACAATGATTCGCAAGTTACTTTTCAACGCAAGCGGCGTATGTACATTATTTCCAAAAATGCAAAATTGATTTTACACCGTTTTGTAAAAAAGTTAGTTAAAACTTTCAAGAACAATCTATCAGAAAGTTCATCAAATATATGCATATAACATGATTTTTTAATAGCATGCCATGTACGCGTTGTTTACATTATGTGATTTACGTCCGTTTGAAAAAGTACTCGAGTTTGAATATGTTTATATAATGTAGAATGGGAGGTGGGAGGCGACACTTTTCGTCTGAGTATAAAATTTTATCAATTCAAACAATTTTGACCACCTCCATCATTCCAGACAACACTTATCCCAAAGAAATTTCCATCACAAAACTGCAGAACAGTGACCTTCAAACCGAGAGCCAATTAGATCGTGTCCAGGCAGCTGCCTTCCGGTTACCAATTCGTAAAAACAATCAATCCATTTCGTGGACAAATCGGTTCCGATGGGCACATTTCTTCGGGTAGTACTTACTTTTCACCATTTGCGGATCGACTTCCTGAAAACCACAGCTGCGCTGCAAATGTTGTTGATGGATGACGCATTTTAGCGACCAGCAGATGGAGCTGTTCCGCGTTGATTTCTTTTGCCAGCGTAATTAGCGTCTCGAAATTGTTCCGATTTTTTGCCTTTCAAGGCCCATCCGCACGGAGACTTGCAATTTCTATTCATGACGATGGCGCTAAACCGCTTTGAAAGGAGAGTAGCAACGGCAGCAGCAGCAGCAACAGCAGCAGTAGGCCAGGAAAGCGCTCCATTAGTAACGAGGGGCGACCAGAGCGGGTGAGAGCCATTGACAGCTTCAAGGTACGAAATGCAGCATCTCCTCCTCGCCGGCCAAACGATTGATCCCAATTAAAATTCCGCCATTCGATTTACACACATATGTGCACGGATGGCTTGCAAATGCTATACACCTCCGACCGTGTGCCATCATTAATCATCATTATGGAGCGGAGCGACTTTGGCATTAGAGAGATGCTGAGGTCATCTGAATAAGGTGCAGAGGCGCGAGAGAGAGTGAGCAATCGATTGCAACCGACACATTGCACAAGGGGGACAGCTCATTAACAGATTCCTCGCGCGATACTTCAGGACCTTATTTGTTCGTCTCGTCCGTCAGAGTGTGAAATGTGGTACAACTTGTTGCTGGCATGCTGAGGATTGGTTGAGTAATCGATGGAAATGACTCTTTAAAGAATCCTTCAACTGTCACTTGCTGACCCTGAGCAGGCGCCCAAAGTGCGATGTCATTTTTGTTTACATGTCGCGTGATAATAGAGTCGCCGCGAGCTTCACGTCCTCTTAGGTGATTGGTGAAGAGTTGACACTACTGGGACGAGCAAATCGATGTTGCCCGGTTACCTACTTGTCGCGGATTGATTTGACATGTATGAAGACTAAAGGTAAGGTCTCTTTAAAACAAAATTCAAATGCCATTTCTGGAGATTGCGAACGAATTTTGATATGTTTGTCTGTCAGACAGTTACATCAAGAATTGAGTCAAAAAGTAGAAACCTACGGATACTCCCATGTCCACTTTCCTTCTTGAACTCACCGCAAGAGGGGAAAGTGACAACTCTGTTAAACAAAACACAACTACATAAGGGTCATACCTTACTAGGTGACCGGTGGTGGTGGATGGGTCCGTGTGTTTGTCGATGCACCACGTTCCGGCCAATGACGTGAAGCTTTGCATATCAAAGCATGGAAAGTTAAATAAAGAGTGCTGCGGCCAGGGAGAAACCACTTGTTGAGTGCGGTCGGCGGTGATGCATCTTTGTTTGCAAGGTCCCTTCCGTCCGATGCACCCGCCATCCGACGATCGGTAAATAGTGATTATTATGGAGACCACGAGTTTCTATGTCATTATCATTTTTACTATCGTTTGATGTAGCCAGTGCTACAAGTGCTACCGTACTTAATAGACGATGGTGGTGGCGACGACGACGACGTGCTTTTGGCGTGGCAAGGCGTGTGCTGTTTGCCCTTCTTGGCATCGTCATTCATGGTCAACGGGGAAAAAGTTTACCCAGACTGAATGTCGGCGACGCGATTGATGGGAATGAGGGAAAAACGAGTGCCGAGTGGAGCTTTATCTGGGTCACTTTTACTGGGGAAGCAACCACATGGAGATAAAGGGTTCTTCGATCAAAATATGGTCATAAGAGTCGTATCAAAGTTTTTTATTAATAAATCAAATTCTTTTTCTTTTTCAAGTTTAGTTAATACAGAATACAGGGAGAATACGTTATTCGCTGCAGAACGCGCAGTTTGCCATGAACTGTTTTTCGCTCCACAACAGCTTTTTGAGTCTTCAGGATTCCGCTTGACGATGGCCTGAATATTGTTCTGATTGAGCGGAGCTCTCGACGTGTTGAGAGGGTTCTTGTCCTTGGGCACCACTTGAACGTTGTTGGCAACATACCACTCCATGGCCTTTTTTCCGTAATGGCAAGATGCCAAATCCGGTCAAAATAGAACGGAACAATTGTGTCGCTTCAGGAAAGGCAGTAGTCGTTTTTGTAGGCACTCGCTCAGATAAATTTCCTGGTTGACGGTTCCGGTCGCACAACTTTCGCGATCGTGCTTTGTTTATCGTCGCGATTTGGAGTCACCACTTTTTTGTAAACCAACAGTTCAGCTCGGTTTTTAGCTCTATCCACGGTTGAAGACGCCACTCTCAGCTTCTTTGCGACATCTTGGACGGAGAGATTTGGGGTTCCGCTCGAAACAGTGGGCAATTCTTTTTGTCGTCGCTGTGGCCTCCGGCTTTCGATTTCCCCTCGATCCAGCTTTCCTGGCTGTCGACGAACGTTCACCGAACACTTTTTAAACGTTGGTAACAGTTGATTTGAGAGTAGTTTGGAGTTTCACCATGCACGTGCAAAATTTGGATGCGTTGCTTCTCTTCCTTCGACGACATTTTGATAACGGAAGTTCTAATCTCAAAAACAAAATAAAGGCGTGATGCTACACGCATACATATTCAAAATGAGGGGTGTGCAAAAATGTTTAATGCACGATGAAAGGAAATGCGTCAAATTTAAGTCAACCAAATTTTGATCGAAACACCTTTGAGGGGAACAGCATACTTCATGAGTTCGTATTCGGTCATTAAAAAATGGATTAAAATTTCAGACCATCGAAAATTGTAGGGACGTAATTTGAATTGATAAACTGTTACCATCCTTGGTATAATTGAGTATTGACGATATTCAGCTGTCCGAAAATTATCAGACAAGTACCCTAGACTCTAGTTGATAAAACACAACTCATAAATGATCGCTTACGACGTCTAAGACCTGTTTGACAAAGAACACTGATAAAAAACGATAAATGAATTTTTGCAATGCGATCAACAAATGATAGCTATTTGTAACCACACATACTTCCAATGTGTACACTTTATCACTATGTGTGGCCACACATACTTTTCATTTGCCACATAAACTTTATTTGTGTTTCTCCGAGGGTTCAGTTCATGTGTGAACACATCAGTATTATGTGGAATTTTCCATGAATTTTTGACAATAAATACGTGTGGGTTATTTCCCGTGTAACATAGAACCTGTGATAAAATTAAATCATAGAGATTTTTCGCACCCTGCCCGGCAGTTAAGCATCCTAAACATCCTGTTCAAAATATCACTGAAGTTAACCGAACCTTCGTGTGCATCACTTTATTTCAATCAACCTACCATCGACAAACACTTTCTGATGATGAAATTTAACCATCCACAAACTATTAATGAGTCTATCTGCATCCTGTTAGAATGCAGTTGCCAGATCGTCCTTTTCACTATGGGGACTTACTTTACTACTATGGGGAATTGGGCGGAAAACTTCTCATACAAACCGTTACCAAGGTGGAGTGGCCAAGTGTAACAAGTTACAGGATCCCATGTTAAAATATATTTTAGACCAAATTCCCATCACCTATCCCAAACAAAATAGAAGAATCAATATATTAAATAATATAATAATTAGAAACAAAGTTGACGTTCAAAATCAGCCTTCACTGTAAAAAAATAATCGAAGCTTGCGTTCCAGGTCTCTGGGCAGAGGAACGTTGCAGAATCCACAAAATGAGTCCGATTTTTAAAAATTAGTTCACTGTCAAAAATTCAGGTCACGAAAACAGCCGAACGAATTGATTCGGGGTTCGCTTAGGTACAAGGAAGATACTAATCTCTTCCATTCCAACTGTCTACGGTAGAAGAAGTGGCAAAAATTATCAGTGAAAGTAGCGAGTAACCAGTGAAGAAGACGTAGTCAGTGGTAATTTATAATAGAAAATGTAAAGAATAAGTTAGTTCTAAAAAAAAAACAGTGTAATTAATAAACTTTATACAAACGAATTCCAGATATTGTATAAGGCCCTAGTGAGCCAATTAAAAAAATATATCGGCGGTTTATAAAAGCACGTGCCCGATTAGTAAGGAGATAGTAAGATACAAAAGAATCCATTGTTCAACTTCAATGTTATTCTTTTTATTGCTCAGGTAGAATTCACGGGCTTTGTTACCCCCTCGAAGGGCGAAAAGCGACTTCACCAAGTGTAATTAGTTTTTTAAGACATCTAAAACGTACAGGTAAATGGTAAAATCAATTCTGCCCTTCGATTAGAAAAGTAATTTCGAATCGTTTGAAGATCCCTTCAAACGAGGGTACCACCCTAGGGCACGGAAAAGGACACGTCACAGTGACATCATCGGATTGATCGTTTACGCATCCGTACTTGGTCGATTAGGCCGCCACTTAGCCTATGTCGTGCAGCATAACGGGTAACGTCTTATGCTGGTGACGAGCAGGATTTTACCGCATGGTGTAGCTAAGCCAAAAACCGCAACAGTTCCTCGATAATCCGATAGAGGGTCGATTAGCTATCGATTGCATGCAAGATTCATGAGCATGAGCATGAGCATGATTGACCGCCCGAGGTTGCTACTCCGTTATTGCCAGATCAGCTGTTATTACACAAAAAACCAATAAATGATGCTTGGGACCAGCACTACATCCTCAATGTGTAAGAACTGGTGATCTCAACCAAGGCAATACCGGCGCCGGCCTCGTCCGAATGCAGGTCAAATAGGAATGGGTAGGAATATGTTGACGTGATACTCGCTTTGAAGGAAGCCGAGAACACTTCTGCACTTTCACGAGAAATTACTGGGATGTTGGATAAAATGGTTGGGTTTGTAGCGGGATCCGTTTCGGCAAACGGTGTGCTAAATTCGACTGACGTCGGCAGCGAATAAGATATTTAACTATATTACCTGTTTATACTCTGTACAGAGATGCACATTAAAGTAATTCAAATTTTGGCACTGACTTAAACCAACAGTAGGGATGCTGTTGGGGCCACTCACAAGTGTGGGTGGTTTATTTCAGCAGAAAACAAAAGTATGTTAAAACACCGAGTTTGAAGACTGATTTAAACCAACAGTAAGGATGTTGTTGTGGCCACTCACAAGTGTGGGTGGTTTATTACAGTGGAATACAAAAATACGTTAAGAACATCGAGTTTGAGGACTGATTTAAACCAACAGTAAGGATGCTGTTGAGCCACTCACAAGTGTGGGTGGTTTATTTCAGTCTAATACAAAATTACGTAGTGAACATCGAGTTTGAGGACTGATTTAAACCAACAGTAGGGATGTTGTTGGGGCCACTCACAAGTGTGGGTGGTTTATTTCAATGGAATACAAGAATACGTTAAGAATATCGAATTTGAGGACTGATTTAAACCAACAGTAGGGATGTTGTTGGGGCCACTCACAAGTGTGGGTGGTTTAATTCAATGGAATACAAGAATACGTTAAGAACATTGAGTTTGAGGACTGATTTAAACCAACACGTAGGGATGCTGTTGGGGCCACTCAGCAAGTGTGGGTGGTTTATTTTAGTAGAATACAAAAGTATGTTAAAACACTGAGTTCGAGGACTGATTTAAACCAACAGTAGGGATGTTGTTGGGACCACTCGCAAGTGTGGGTGGTTTATTTTAATGGAATACAAGAATACGTAAAGAACATTGAGTTTGAGGACCGATTTAAACCAACAGTAGGGATGTTGTTGGGGCCACTACAAGTGTGGGTGGTTTATTTCAGCAGAATACAAAAGTATGTTGAAACACCGAGTTTGAGGACCGATTTAAACCAACAGTAGGGATGTTGTTGGGGCCACTACAAGTGTGGGTGGTTTGTTTCAATGGAATACCAGAATACGTTAAGAACATCGAGTTCGAGGACCGATTTAAACCAACAGCAGGGATGCTGTTAGGGCCACTGACAAGTGTGAATGGTTAATTTCAGCAGAATACAACAGTATGTTAAACACCTAGTTTGAGAACCGATTTAAACCAACAGCAGGGATGTTGTTGGGGCCACTCACAAGTGTGGGTGGTTTATTTCAATGGAATACAAGAATACGTTAAGAACATCGAGTTTGAGGACTCGATTTAAACCAACAGTAGGGATGTTGTTGGGGCCACGCACAAGTGTGGGTGGTTTATTTCAATGGAATACAAGAATACGTTAAGAACATCGAGTTTGAGGACTGATTTAAACCAACAGTAGGGATGTTGTTGAAGCTTACCTACAAGTGTGGGTGGTTTATTTTAATGGAATACAAGAATACGTTAAGAATATCGAATTTGAGGACTCGATTTAAACCAACAGTAGGGATGTTGTTGAGGGCCACTCACAAGCGTGGTTGGTTTATTTTAATGGAATACAAGAATACGTTAAGAACATCGGAGTTTGAGGACCGATTTAAACCAACAGTAGGAATGCTGTTGGGGCCACTCACAAGTGTGGGTGGTTTATTTCAGCAGAATACAAAAGTATGCTAAAACACCGAGTTTGAGGACCGATTTAAACCAACAGTGGGATGATATTGGGGCCACGCACAAGTGTGGGTGGTTTATTTCAATGGAATACAAGAATACGTTAAGAACATCGAGTTTGAGGACCGATTTAAACCAACAGTAGGGATGCTGTTGGGGCCACTCACAAGCGTGGTTGGTTTATTTTAATGGAATACAAGAATACGTTAAGAACATCGAGTTTGAGGACTCGATCTAAACCAACAGTAGGAATGTTGTGCAGCACAATGTCGCGTGGGTGGTTTATTTCAGCAGAATACAAAAGTATTTTTAAAACACCGAGTTTGAAGACTGATTTAAACCAACAGTAGGGATGCTGTTGGGGCCACTCACAAGTGTGGGTGGTTTACTTCAATGGAATACAAGAATACGTTAAGAACATCGAGTTTGAGGACCGATTTAAACCAACAGTAAGGATGCTGCTAGGCCACTTACAAGTATGGGTGGTTTATTTCAATGGAATACAAGAATACGTTAAGAATATCGAGTTTGATGTCCAATTTAAACCAACAGTAGGATGCTGTTGGGGCCACGCACAGTGTGGGTGGTTTATTTCAATAGACCACGGAAATACATCAAAATTCCGATGTTGAGGACCGATCTCTCATCCAGCCCTAACCTCGTCTCGACACAATGCAGACCCCATCCCCCTTTGGTATTGATCGTATGCATGTAATTTACGTGTACATGCCACATGCAGCAACAAAACACATCTGACATCCACTGGTCTGTCACTGAGAAACAAAACCATCACTTAACATGTTTCAACATTCAAAAGACATAAAAAGCCGAAAAAATAAACAAACGTCAATCCAATCAACAATGACAAAATCTCAATAAAAAGATACTTGACTACTTTGGCGAATCAACAGGCCACTCCACAAGACGTGTTCCGAAAATTCCTCCCTATGGCGCCTACAGCTACATCCAAAATAATTGCAACTTGAGCAATGTAAGTGTCCGGCCTGACGACCTCCGAAACAAGTGAAATATCCAATCACAACATCTCTCAACAAAAACATCCAGACACAATCCTATACTACTTAGAGACGGAATGGATTTAATTCATGGAATAGTAGTTAAAGTTCAGAAGGAGAGATGAGGAGAACTCACATATGTGACACATGTAATGAAATGTTATAAGGGAGAGGGTTATCCCTGTTGAACAACGAACACAAATGATACGTAGTGCACAAGCATCCTGGATTTCCTGAAAAATAATATTAATAGAAACAAGGCTTCATGTGATCAGAAGACTATTTAATATTTGTAATAAGATGGGAAATAATAGGGAACATATTTAAAAAAAAAAAAGTATTAGAGTTGACATGACCATTGCACCAGAAAAAATATAAAAATATAAAATATATGATAATAAAAGATCTTATTATTAAAATAGAAATCAATCAAACCCCAACAAACATATGCACTTCCTAGAAGGGCAAACAATAAAAATGATAAAAATGAGAGTAGCTATTAGCAAACGTGAACTCGGCAAACAACCATGAATAACGCACAAACCGGGCTAGGGGAGTCAAAACCCACAAAATTGCAGAAATGCGCAGCTGAAAATGAAAAATATTACCAAGCAGAGGAAACGTAAACGAATATATCCATCAATTACGCCTAGATGAACATGAAAGTACTAAAATTTGTTTCAGACAGCGAACGGTGCGTGCACAGGTTTGCGTGGGCAAAACTTCAAAATGCTCGGAAGACCCCACTAGCGCCAGTCGATTCCACTCTTGTGTCGTACGTTTGCACTGTGGCGCATCAAGCGCGCTGTGCAGTGCATCTGATGTGCTACACAGCGCTCCAGATGCAACACCCTGCCACTATATGGAAAATCAGTTACATAGATCTGCGTGAGTGACTCTTTCCGGTTCCGAACTGCAACGAGAATACATACAGATCGAACTGCAAAAAACGAAAGCAAACAACCCAGAGTAGTAGAAGAGAAAGAGACAGACAGAAAACACGCAAACGCCGCACGTCTGGCTTTCTCCGCGTAAACAGCGCCTCCGCTTCCATGATCCGTTCATGTTTGCCAAGATTTCTTTGTACTAATGTATGTTTGAATGGAGCAATAATATTTAAAACACTATACTTAGCTGAATGTTTGATCCGGTATCCAATTGTAGAAATGTGAGCAAATCACAAGGCATAGGTTTTTTCATATTAGGTAGAACCTTATTTCTTTTGCAGTACTAACACATACATATGGAAAATATGTCTGACAAAATCTTTTTCACTGCGATCAGCACAATTTATCTCTTTGTGTCGTATTTTTTTTCCATAGAGACTCTTCGTTTTAAAACCATCAAGTTCAAAGCTAACAAAACATTCCATCCAAATTGACTCCGATACAACCGCAAGCTAGCAACACAAGTAACGTTCAATACACTACCACTACAACGACACTAGCTCTTCTTGCGTTGTTGATTCTGCTGACATGACAACCATGACGACGGGAACGGGTGAAGAAAATTTTATTCGATGGAGGAATTTTTTTCATTTTCACTACCTGGGCCCACATTTGAGTGAGATTTTCGATGCTCAACACTGGCACCACACTCCGAGGAACACTTTACGACAAAATTGTAGGGTATTACGGGTGAAAACTAACAAAAAAAATGCAAATACCACACTCGCGAACTGGTTTGCAACCACTTGGATCAACAGCGCAGCCTACTCCTCCTATCGATTGCATGCAAGATTCACGCCACGAAATTCGACTGCGATTCTGCGTTAACGCGTACGACACGTGGCGAGTCGAATAAACGGTTTCGACCGCGCCATCATCTAGTAAGTGCACTTACCATCCACCGCTGGACTCCGAGGGAACCTGTCATCGTTTCCGGAACCTGTAAGGACAAGTAAGGTCGACCAATTGTACACTACTAACCCCCCCCCCAAAGAATGATCAAATGTATGTAGCATTGTATCCATGATAAGATGTTTCTATTGCTCAGTTTCTAGAGCCACAGTTTAGCTTCGTAGGAAAAGTAAAAGTGTATGGCACTGCAATTAAAGCTCCTTTTAAACAACGTACTAGTGTTGCCAGGTTGAGTGTGAGAGAAAATTCAACTCGGTTCGGTTTTTTTTTTAATCGCTGGATTAGAATAGGCTCTGGGGAGGAAATCCTTAATGGTAACCTACCCACCCTGTGGTTTGTAAGTTTTTGGATTAAATTAATTCTTTCGATTTGGTTTTGGTTGCGCTGAAGTTTCGATAGTGGGCTGAGGCTTGAAGAAAGGACTCGCCCTGATGATTCCTGACCGGGCACGGGATTTTCCTATGAGATTTTGAACACGCATCTTCGCGGCAGTTATCGTGGCTGCCTGGCGCTTAAGTGAAGATTGTTTCTTTCCGAACCTTGTCTTCCCTTCCCATGTTCCGTTACACAAGAATGATGAGGAGAAAGGGGTCAGTTCAAAATAGAAAAGCGAGTTAATTTGTTCGTGGAATTCAATTTCTTTTAATTTTTATTCAGTACATGGGTAGGAAGGGAAAGTATGGTAAGGAACATTACCGGTATTATTGAAATTGTCCAATGGGCTGTAGTTGTCGAACGGCCTACGGTGATCCGTGTTCTTCGTGCTCAGGTTCGGCAATAGAATTCCGCCGTTGATTCACTGCACAGTGGCGGATACCCAGGCCATTGCCGCTCGATGTCCGAGACGCCACTTTAAACAGCCAGCCGGTGACACAATATATCACGGAAACACCCGGCGATAACAGCTGCTTATATCCAATGACGTTTATGTAAGGTCCGGCCCATCAGGCAGTTTACTTGTGTTGGAGGCAAAACTGTAGTAAACATTGCTGGGCAAGCGATCGCCGACGTCAAACTACTATAACATTCCATACTGTGATCTAATAGATGGACATCACCATAAACAGCTGGGCCGTGTAAATAGATAAACATTGTGAGGAAACACAAATACCACTACACATTTCCACATCTCACGAATACTGTTAAGCCTGATGGCCCGGACCTTGGATAAACGGCATTGGCTTATATCAGCTGACTCCGTATGATAGTATGGGAGCGTTTCTCATCGACAGTATAGGTCGATTGTGTAAAGGGTGTATTCGATAAAAATGGCACACAGAAAATCTTCTGTAACTTTTGAATCGTATGAGTAAAAAACCTAGAAATTTGAGTAGATCTTATCCATAGTGTATTATTTACATTTGCCAAATTTCATAGTTATACATTCAGTAGTTCCAGTCATGTCGTCGAAACAAAACAAGAAATTGTCCGTGAGAAAATTTTGTGCACTACCAATCAAAATCCAGGGCGTCCACCAGTGCACAGTGGTCCAGTAAGCTACTTTAGGCGGACATGAGGTTTTCAATGGAAATTTGTGGTATTAGAGCATTGGTTACTTCTGAGAACTTGTTGCAAACTAATTGTACTACAATTTGTATGAAATTATTTTTTTCTTGCATTAAACGCAAGAGTAGCGTATACTCTAACTTTTTTATGAGCCAATATCGTGAGATGATATGTTCAGCAAAGTTGTAGAAATTATTATTATAAAAAACTTTGTAGAACATAGTTTTTGTCTAGCTTCAAAGCCTACTGCGATAATTTAGAATTTTAGTAAATAATCGTTTTTCGACTAAAAGTCATTTATTTTTAACTTTTACCAGCTTGCTATGATCTACAAAGTTGTTTGTTTAGACATTTGCTACAATTTTGCTGAATACATCATAGTTGTATTTCTCCTTGTTTTCATTTTATAGTAAATTTTCAGTTCAATTTACGCCATACTATAGGCCTTACAACTTGAAATGGAGCACCTGAAAAAAATATGGCATACCATGACTTGATTCAACACACCTTAGAGTACGTTTAGGGAGAATTTGGGAGAGATGATATTTTCTATCTTTTTAAAGCGACTTTCTGTAACATACAGTTTTCAATAAAAACATACATCAGAGCTCAAATAGAATCAAAACACACAGAAATCATGGCTATTTCTGTTCAGTATATGACAATTACCACGTGGTTTCATAGAAAAACGCTTAATAGGATATTAGTTAATTTTTATTGAGTTTCGAGCTTCTTCAAGTAAACCAAACTGTGTCTCACCACGAGTTGTACGTCTGTTGATAAGCGAGATTACGAGATCGTTGGTGAGAAGAAGCCACTTGAAAACGTCTTCTAAGCTGACAATACGGTTAAACTTCCTTGAATGCCGTTCCCAAAATTTCCTTATGCACTTATTCCTCGTTTCCTGGCTTCCTCACTCAGCATCCCTAAAGGCAGAGCAGCAATCCTACTAATATCGTTACCGTGTAATCGTAGCTTATGCACTGTAGGGACAGGAACAGTGTGACAGGAACTTATTCACAACAATGTTACATCTGTTCGCGATCGGTAAAGCGATTGAATGACTCTTTTGAAGATCAAACTTGTAGTTTCCCAGCTATATTGAATAATATATCCTATTAAGCGTTTTTCTATGAAACCACGTGGTAATTGTCATATACTGAACAGAGATAGCCATGATTTTTGTGTGTTTTGATTCTATTTGAGCTCCTGATGTATGTTTTTATTGAAAACTGTATGTTACAGAAAGTCGCTTTAAAAAGATAGAAAAATATCATCTCTCCCAAATTCTCCTAAACGTACTCTAAGGTGTGTTGAATCAAGTCATGGTATGCCATATTTTTTCAGGTGCTCCATTTCAAGTTGTAAGGCCTATAGTATGGCGTAAATTGAACTGAAAATTTACTATAAAATGAAAACAAGGAGAAATACAACTATGATGTATTCAGCAAAATTGTAGCAAATGTCTAAACAAACAACTTTGTAGAACAAAGCAAGCTGGTAAAAGTTAAAAATGAATGACTTTTAGTCGAAAAACGATTATTTACTAAAATTCTGAATTATCGCAGCTAGACAAAAACTATCTTCTACAAAGTTTTTTATAATAACAATTTCTACAACTTTGCTGAACATATCATCTCACGATATTGGCTCATAAAAAGTAAGAGTATACGCCACTCTTGCGTTTAATGCAAGAAAAAATAATTTCATACAAATTGTAGTACAATTAGTTTGCAACAAGTTCTCAGAAGTAACCAATGCTCTAATACCACAAATTTCCATTGAAAACCTCATGTCCGCCTAAAGTAGCTTACTGACCACTGTGCAGTGGATTGCTAAAAGGCTTGGAATTACAAATACAACTGTGTCTCGTGTAAAAAGAACCTTCAAGGAGCGTCTGAGTGTCCAAAGGAAGGAAGGGAGTGGTCGTAAAGTGGTCCAATGGACAGTAAAATGGCCAGGAAAGTCGTACAACAATTCAAGAACCGTCCAAACATGTCAATTCGACATGTCGCTAAAAAGTCTAAGGTGTCAGTCGGTTTTGTGCAGAAAACCATGAAGCGTGCTGGGTTACATGTTTACAAAGTGCAAAAAGCCCCAAACCGGAATGAAAAACAAAACATCACTGCGAAAACCCGCGCCCGGAAACTTTACACGAAGCTGCTCACCAAATCCGGTTGCATCGTGATGGATGACGAAACATACGTCAAGGCCGGCTTCCGTCAACTTCCTGGGCAAGAATATTTCGTTGCGAAGTCGAAGTTCGATGTTCCGGAGGATGTTCGAAAGAAGAAACTATCGAAATTTGCAAAGAAGTTTCTAATCTGGCAGGTGATTTGCGGATGTGGTGAAATAAGTGCTCCCTTTATCACTTCCGGAACAATAAACGATTTACACGGAAGAGTGCCTTAAGAAGCGTCTCTTGCCATTCATTAAGAAGCACAAAGGATCAACTCTGTTTTGGCCTGATCTAGCATCCTGCCACTACGCTCAAAACGTATTGGAGTGGTACCGAGCCAACGGAGTCAATTTTGTGCCAAAGGATATGAACCCACCAAATTCACCGGAACGTCCAATTGAAAAATTCTGGGCAATTATGAAAACGGAACTTCGCAAACACCCCAAAACTATAAAAACAGAGCTAGAATTGAAGAAAATTTGGGTAAAAACAACAAAAACACTGGGAAAATCGGTTGTAGCAAAATTTGATGGGTGGAGTGAAAAGGAAGGTGCGGGCATTCGGGATGGGAGACGAAATTGAATAAAACAAATGTTGTAAATCAAAACTCATTAGTAGTTCTGCATTCCCTAAAAATTTCAAGAAAATCCGATAATCAGTTTAATTTTGATGAATATATATGTGTGTGCCGTTTTTATCGAATACACCCTTTAAGCGCACTGAAGAGCGCGTAACGGTCGACACAGTAAATGGGAGAATAGGGATGCCAAGGATGGGAAAGAGGAGATAATATTCGATGAAGGTTTTAATTCACATATTCTTATTTCGTTTTGGATCAGTCAATATTATTTCATAAATTAAACGCTTATCAAAATAGAAAAATGAAATAAAAAATTAAATTAAACATCTACAAAATTACACAATTTACAAAATTTACAAAATTTTCAAACTAAGTTAATATAACCAACAGACAGGTTACAATCCTGGTCAATCAACTTAGCACAACAGCTATTCAGTCAGACACAAACTTTTTCTGAGATTGCCAGTGCCCTTCCTAGCAGTCTGTTGGTCATGTTTTCTTTCTTTAGCTTTCGACGAAGTATCGGAGTTTACCTTCCGCAGCTTCGCTTGTTTTACTATGTCTAGGATAGGACGTGCAGCTTTCTTCGGAGTTAAGCTGAAGATAATTAGCTTCTTCGCTTGGCTTGCCATTTCTTCTTGTACAAACCTCCATTCTGTATGCAATCGATGTGAGGATTTCACGTTTTCAGGACTTCTTCTTTCTGGCATTAGATCTTTGTTGTACTGCGTCTGATATTGGCGACAGCATTTGCAATGCTTTCACTATGTTTGCTGCGTTACTTCGTAGATTCGATTTGGTAGCTCTGACATTTGATTCAACAGGTTCTCGTGCGTCGAAGGAGCTTCGTGAGCTGGAGGAAAAGAAATCGAAGAGGTAAACCAACTGAAGATCCTGGAACTTCAACGGAAGCGGACTGCCAGACGGATGGAAGCGCTCGAAGGAAATATTCCAGCTGTAACGATCATCAACGAGGAAACCGAAGGTGAATCAGATTCAGTGGCCGAAGACGTGGACGGATAGATGAACTGAAGTAGAAAAAAGCAGCCCCCTGAGGAGTTCAAGTGCTATTCGGAAGTTGATGACATGAAAGTGGTCTGTCGAAGACGATATTCTGGATCTATGTGATCATTTTAATCTTGAAGTTGCTGGGAGAGCGAAACAGAAACAAACCTGCAAAGCTTGTACTGGAGAATACCACAAGAAAGTCCATTTCGGTGCCAGGATTACTTCGATTTTCAATGGCAGAGACTCCGACGACCGTGAAGTAGTACAGAAAACACCAACACGGTTCCAAATAGCATCGCACCAGGTGTTTACGAGGAATCTGCCGAAGTACTACGGAGCAAGTGACCGATTTTCATTAGTGAACTTGGTTTTACCAATGCGGAGACCTTGGTTTGGTTACAAGAAGCGTTGAAGGGAAGACTGCTGCTGCCGGAAAACGTGCCGTTGATCATAGAGAAGCTGAGGAAAAGATTCGGGAACCAGGAAATCCCTTGAGCCGGTGACAAAAATTCAACAGCTCGGAGTGTTTAGAATCCGTGATCGAGTTGAAGAGTTCACACAGCATCTCAAAGCGGCAGGATTGGATGCCCGCCTGAAAAACTGATGCAGAGTCTAGTCCAGAAGTTGCCGTCATATTTCGTCATGTAGTGGGTAGACTACAAACGTCATGCTAACACATCGGTCAATAAGTCCCAGACCTAACTACCGGATGGCGCCACTTATAAAATTATCCATATGATTTTTTCGAAAGTACCAACCTTCCAAAGATTACTGGCAAAACTTCATGACGTTTGGTTTATTATTTGTCGAGTTACAGCGGTTTACATGAAGCTGCTTTTCTGATTCTTAAAAACGATGGATTCAAAGCAATTTCGTGTGTTGATATATGATTGCTTTTTGATGGGAAAAACACCGTTCAAGCCGAAGCTAGGCTTGAAAAATGTTATCCGAACTTTCCCCCATCGAAAATGACTATCAAACGATGGTTTGCGAATTTCAAACGTGGTCGTACAGACACCGATGATGCTGAACCCCTGGTCAGCCAAATAAGGCAGTTATTCCGAAAAATATCGAAAAAAAACCCTGAAAATCGTCATGAGCAATCGCAAAGTGAAGTGGCAAGAGATAGCTGACACTTTGAAGGTATCAAAAGGTAGTGTGTTTACACCATCATACATCGAACATTTGGGTATGAAAAGCTGTTTTCCAAATAGCCGTCGCTTTGCTCATACCACAGCAAAAAATCAACGAGTCGATGATTCAAAAAGCTGTTTGGAGATGTTCACGCGAAACAAGAAGGAGTTTTTGCGACGAAACATCACAATGGGTCAAACATGGATTCACCACTTCACTCCGGAATGAAAGCGGCAGTCTGTTGAGTGGCGTGCAGACGGAGGAAGCCGTCCAAAGCGTCCAAAGACTCAAACATCAGCTGGGTTGGTAATGGCCTCTGTATTTTGGAGCATGGAAAAACAATCAACAACGACTATTATATCGATTTGTTGGATCGTTTGAAAGCCGAAATCGTCCAGGAAAGGCCTCATTTGAAGAAGAAAAATGTGCTCTTTCACCAAGCCCATGCACCGTGTCACAAGTCAATGAAACAGCCGAAAAAATTGGGTTTCGAATTGCTACCGCATCACCGTATTCTCCAGATCTGGCCCCAGCGACTACTGGCTCTTCGCAGAGCTCAAAAAGATGCTCCGTGGAAAGAGATTTGGGTCAGATGAGGAACTGCAGCATATTTCGAAGGTCTCGATAAATCGTGCTACACCGGTGGTATCGAAAAGCTAGAGAAACGTTGGAATGATTTTATCACTCTAAAGGAGATCATAAACATGAATTTTGCAAAAAAATGTTGTTATCCTACTTAGGCCCGGGACTTTTTGACCGATGTGTTAAGTTAATTCATTGAGAAAACAAGAATTATTTAGATTAGCATGTTCAGAAATGACTGATAGTTGATAAAATTACGCTTGAGAGCGCACCAATAGAATCTCTTGCTAGTCGTCGTCAGAACTAAAACACAATACAATTAAAAAAATAACTCCATTCTCCATGATAGAGATCCAGATACTTACCTTACCAGTTAGACTAAGGCCGGTGTAGCCTCTGCTGTACACAGAAGTTGTCTCCATTGTATTCGGTTCATGGCTGTACTTCGCCAGCCTTGCTGTCTGCGGACGGTCCGCAGGTCGCCTTCTACTTTATCGATCCACCTTGCTCGTTGCGCGCCTCTTCTTCTGGTACCCGTCGGTTCGTTTTCGAGAATCATTTAGACTGAGCTGTCATCCGACATTCTTGCGACATGCCCAGCCCATCCTAGTCGACCGAGTTTAGCTATGT
>JASCZW010013797.1:0-24550 GCA_034211315.2 Aedes japonicus | reverse complement strand
CATGATCAAGTGTCATGTACTACAGCACACTGAGATGTAAACCAGACGGGTTCGTACAGTGGTCCATTTCAGAGGAAAGCTGGTAGAAATAAACATTTCATCTACATGACAGTTGTGCAAAAAAAGTTTTTTGACTCTGAAAAATATGCCTTTTGACCCACTATGCGCCGGTCAGACTGCACAGACCAACACAAACGCACGCACAAAAGTGATCACGCGAGACGACGATCGTCGAATTCCTGTTACCTACGATCTAGAAATAGAATGCCGGTGGCGAGACATTGACGGGTAGCAAAAAAATAACCCCATGTGATCTAAAAATAATCACCGAACGGTCGTGGCCGTCGCTGCAGCTGCATTCCGAGCATATCGATATTCTTTGTTGGCTCGGAATTCAGAAGCAGGTCCGGCATGAGTTGAAAGTTCTTGACAATTCCTATAAACCATATGACTAATTAATTACCATTTTCGATCGACGATAACACAACCAAAAAACCGAAGAACATCATCGCAAAGTGCTTTGCATAATGTTGCTTTTTCATTATCCACTAATGGAAGGGAACGAGCCAGAACATAAGCAGTAAAGCACTGTAATGTCATGAAATTCATGGAAGATTTCCCCCGAGACACTGGCAACGATGATGCGATGGATGCGAATGGTGACGCGATTCCGAAGAATGGAGGTTGAATCCTTGACCCGGCCTCTGCACTGCATCGCGATTAGAAGGATGAAGTTCGGAACAGGTGGTGAAAGGAGGTTAGGGAAAGGGGAACTATACATCGTGCAAGAGATATCCAATTATATGAATCTGTTGGTTGATGTTTTTTTTTTCGCGTTAGAGACATACACACAACTGGCGGTGGCTTGTTGTGGGATTGACGAATGTCTTGTTTTAATGGTTGTTTTTTCTGCCACTTCTGGCTTCGATGTGGTTTTTATATCTATCCTGCTTGGACGAGCTAATGACGACCACAACATGACGTGGGTCTTGTGTGTTTAACAAGCTTGCTAATGGAATGGAATGGAATGCCCAGAATGAGGGCGACTCGACCACAATATGGTGGGTTAATTAAAACCCTTTTCCGCCGAGAATATACACAGATAGGAAATCTGAATACCACTGGCGATGTAAATATCCATAGCAATTCAATACAGTGTTGAGAAAAGAGCTTCGATCGATTTACTCCAATGACAACCATGGCTGTGAACATTTTTGTCATCTCGATATGGACAACTAGCAAACAAAACAAAAACATACTCTTAATGACCACAAGAGCAAGTTGCTGTTATAACGGAGTTTTGTGAGATCCATCCGATTATAAAAAAAACTCACAACATTTCGTTAAGCTCGTCAATAAAATATACAGCATTGGACAAAACATGTGCAACTCAAATCGAGCAATCATAAAAAGCATCAGTAAACTTCAATGTTTCGAAATCGAGCAAGTTACTGCAGTTGGCGGTTCAGGAGTCTAGATGATCATTGCAGCAATCAGCTGTCAACTGACAGTTCACCGGCAGTGTTTTGTTGACAAGAGCCATTTTGCGCTGGTCAGAACAAGTGCAACTTCTCGCTTTCTTGGACTTATTCCTCTACAAGTGTTTAAAAAAAATGTGGAAAAGGTTTCGTTTGTTGGCAAAAGTGTTCTTACTTGCGTTATTGTACAAGCTACAAAAAAAATTTAAAATCTTTGTTCAAGAATATAAACGTCTATTTCTGCAAATAAAAAAGTTAGTTTTTGTATTTCCCTGAAAATGGGGACCACCCTAATTTTAATCAACATCAAAAAATGGGCCTTCGTTTTTATTTCAAGTTTCACCACCATATTTTTTTAAGGTTAAAAATTGACCGATTTAGAGCAACTTTTCCCTCGTCAACTTAGGGTGTACCATAAAAAATGTTTTTTTTGCCCTAGCTTTTTTATTTCAATTTCCATCGTAAAATTTTGTTCCGACGAGTTGTAGAGCTATTATTATTAAAGGCGCATATTTTGATTTATTAATTTTGCCGCTAGCTTCAACCAATCAATAGTTATTGAAGTTTTTCTTATAAAACCATCCCAGATTCAAATGTAATTTTTTCAAGATACAGAAATAACATATCTCTAGTTTTCACATATGTTAAACAATATAAATTTTTTCTTTGAAATAACGTCTTTATTTTTTTTTGTGTTTGCCCCAATCATAGAAATCAACATTTGAAAAAGGCGTATTTTTTGTAGAAAAACTTCAATAACTATTGATTGGTTGAAACTAGCGGCAAAATTTGTATTCCAAAGTACGCGTCTTTAAAAGTTGTAAAACTCGTCTCAACACAACTTTACGGCGGGAATTGAAATAAAAAAGTTAGGGCAAAAAAACCATTTTTTTCTGGTACACCCTAAGTTGATGAGGGAAAATTGCTCTAAATCGGTCAATTTTCAAGCTACAAAAAATTTTATATATGAAAATTCCATGAAATTTTCTGCGCTACAACTTTGCGCAAAAGTGTAAACGTCTACTTCTGCAAATAAAAAAGTTAGTTTTTGTAATTCCGTGAAAATGGGGACCACCCTAATTTTAATTAACATCACAAAATGGGTCTTAGTAAAACAAACCATGTTGTAGAACATCACTTTGCTGTAAAATTTCAAGTTTAGGCGCTGGGAGCATGTTTCCTCGTAAATTCGTATTCTGGACCATAGTGCATTGCGGAAAATTTACATTAGACAAACTAAACGTAATCTCAATATTCGTAATCTCAGTCTTTCAGACTACAGCCGACAGGATAACAAGAATTGAGGTAACTAGTTTAGCTTTGTGAAGCCGACAAATTTGGCGCTAAGTCGAGGTTAGGATTTACAATAATAAGGGTAGGAATGGGGGTCTTAGCGTTGACTTTCAAGAGCAATGTTAGTGGACTAAAGGATGCTTCAGCGATGAATATCTAGAAAATTATAAAAGTAAATGGAAGACTAATTAAATTTAAGTTGAAAAATACAGAGGAAAAGGCCAAACTGTGTAGTGACTGACTGACTGACTGACTGACTGAATGACTGACCGAAAAAATCTCTGAGCACCAATGGATTCTCTTAAATCCAAGCTTAACATTCAAAGGGCGGTTCCAAAATCCATCTTTTAGGCCGAACTCACTTTGTTACGAAATTTTGTCCACGCATAGGGTTCATGGATATATGAGAAAAAAACAATATTAAAAGATTCAGGGTTGCCAGTTTTCCTGGCAAACGACAATTGAAGTTTTCCGATTTTCTCGAACATCACTAACTTTGTAAATTCCTTAGTCATGAACGATTTTTTTTTCTCCAAACAATAAAGAAATTTTCCCAAAAATTTTGGAAAAATATTATTTTGAACAAAAAAATTGTATTCCATTAATTCATAAGCCCACATTGGTCAAATTTAGGCGATGGGCTTTGTTTTTTTATGAGTAATGTTCGAAAAACTATGGGCGTGTCACTCGTTTTCATACAAAATGGGGATTTTTTTATTATCGTACAAGTTTGGGCCGAGGTGTCTCAGATTGTTACGAAACTTTGCCCACGCGTAGGGTTTTCGACAGTTTTATGAACTTTTTCATTTTTGTATGAAGGCGAGTGACGAGCCCATAGTTTTTCGAGCATTACTCATAAAACAAAAAAAAACATCATGACTCAGAAAATGTTTTTTGCGGCTTTTTCAAGCATATTTCCTTCACTGTGATAGATTTTGTAGGAAAACTGGCAACCCTGATTTTTTAAATATTGTTTTTGTTCATATATCCATGAACCCGATGCATGGACAAAATTTCGTAACAATATGAGACACTTGGGCCCAAACCAGTACGAGAGTAAAAAAAAAAAAATCTACATCGGAAATACAGATTTTTCATGAAAATTCGAAGTTTTGTGAGTGCCAATGCATTCACGAAGGACCATTCTATAAATCCAATCCTAATATTCGAAGGGCAGAGTCAAAATAAATGAGTCCTCCTAAAGTTCAGTCGGTAAAGGCGCGGCTACAAAGCAACATCATGCTGGAGGTGACTGGGTTCGATTCCCGGTCTGGTCTACGAATTTTTCGTTTATGCAAATTTCTCGACTTCCTGGGCATAGAGTATGATTGTAGTTACCACGCAATTATACTCATGCAAAAATGGTACCTGGCATCGAAAAATCTCAATTAAAAACTGTGGAAGTGAATTTAGAACACTAATTCGAGAGCAAGCAATAAGCCGATTGCGAAAGCAAAACGCTTGAAACGCTAAGAAGAAGAAGAGCCAACTTGAAATTCAAAAGCAAGTAAACCCATTTTCCATAAACATACGAGTTTTGAGAACATAAAACTCATTTTCCTCAGAAACTCGACTCTTTACAGGAATTCTGAGCTCGTATTTGGATTCAGCAAGAAAAAACTATAAATTCATCAAGAAATGCCGTTGAGAAATTAAGTTTCTATTTTGCCGACTAGATTTACTGGCTGCATTAGAATGTTTTCAATCTGGAATGTCAAAATCTGTATTGGAATCCTATTATAAGACGTTAAAGCGTGATGAAAACCTGAATGGAACGTGATAAATTAAATAAGTGGGGAAGAATAATTAATAAATTGAGTTTGAATTTTTATTATCCACAGACTGTAAGCAACGGGGAGTTGGAATTTCCACTCCAATTCGCTTGAACGGGTGCCTTAATGGTCCCTCCCATATCCAGATTATATGAATTTAAATAAATGTAAGAGAAAATTATAAATTTATGTCAAAACTATATCTGACATTCAGTGGTTGAATAAAATTACGTATTTATTAAAATCCTACTAGGTCTGGAAGCGCTGAAGACCAGAGTAGATCATTCCAATAATCTATCTAGACCTATTTATAAAAATGAATTTGTGTTTGTCCGTGTGTCTGTCTGAACCTTATAGAATCGAAAACTACAACACAATGTTTCTACATAGATTTCGAGAACAAATCAAGCAAATAGAACCAAATTTAGCATGTAGAGGTTTTTGGAGAGCAAGACATATTTCTATAATGAGTTCAAAGGGCCCTACTACTTTTATAGGCTCAGGAAACTACGGTTTTTATGATTATTTGAGACGCCTTCCCTCTCTGGAAGGAGTGGCTCTCATACAAATGTAAATTTCTACATAACTCGAGAACCAATGAAGCAAATGGAACCAAATTTGGCATGTTGGTGATTCTGGAGGCAATGATTGTATGGTGATTTGAGTGAAAATTTGAATGCAGAATTTTTGAGGTCAGGGAAGGCTCTCATGATGATCCGAGACCCCTCCTCTTTCTGCAAGGGAGGGCTCCCATACAAATGATAAACAAATTTCTGCATAACTCGAGAACTAATCAAGCAAATGGAAATAAATTTGGCATGTGGAGGTTTATGAAGGCAAAAAATATTTCTATGCTAGTTCGAGACCCCTCCTCCCTCTAGAAGGGTAGCTCTCGTACAAACTGTGTACTATTGATAAAATAAAGTGAACGGCAACAAATTTATGAACAAAAATATAAAATAAAACAAATATAAAACAATAAGCTCTATAATCGAGTCACGGCACTCAAACGAAAATGAATTCTATTATATTTTCATTCATTTAGTTACATCGGGTTTGGCTAGTCATAGATTAAATTTAATAAAAAAAAGAGTATGATTTCAAGTAACAGATTAACTATAAGCAAAGGGAGATGGAAATTCCCATGTCCTCATCCAATTCGCATCCAATTCGCTTCAATCGGGTGCCTTGATGGTCCCTCCCATATCTCGTTTACATAAATGAGTATGTAAGAGAATGTATTTGACACATATTTATGTCAGAAATATTTATAATATCCACTGATTTATCACTGAAAAAAAACCAATGTGCTAATAATTTTGGAAGGGCTGAAAGCCAGAGTAGAGCATTCCAATAATCGTTGATCAAATTTTAATAAATGAGTATATGAATTCTTTTGAAAAAGTAACGGATTATACTACACTCAGATTATTTTACAGAAATCTGTAAAGTTTTACCGAATTCTCAACAGCTGAACGTTCGGTAATCCGATTTTCAGATTTCGGAATCCAGTGATTTTTTTACAGATATCTGTAAAATTTCACCGAAATCCGTTAAATCGGATTACCAAACGTTCAGCTGTTGAGAATTCGGTAAAACTTTACAGATTTCTGTAAAAAAGCGTGAATGGATCAAATGGATGTTTACAATAGTTTTATAGATAACATTCTAGTTGAGTGAACATTTTGATCAAAATGATCACTGATCAAAACTTCATTTTGATTTGAACGATCAATGAGGCCGGTTTGATGTTTTCTGAAATAAATGGATTATCTTATCAAAATACCGCTTAGTACAAATATGCTGCTCATAAAGCTATGCCCATTTAGAATCCGGAATAATAAAATCATCTGTATATCGGTAACGGATTGACGTACAAATAAATTTAATACATAAAAACAAAGGGAATTCACTGTACTTTAAATAACAATACAAACCATTTTTCTTCGGTTCTAATGAAAATTCGCACTTTCTTCTTTATTCCTCCCATCAAACGCTGCACACCTCCGGAGTCAACTTCCTTGGCACATTTGTTCCACATTTTGGTCATCTGAGTCGCGTCCCGAGCCGTGTTTCCACTTTTCTTAAGCTTCCGCTTCATTATTGCCCAACATCTCTCGATGGGCCGGAACTGCGGGCAGCTGGGTGGATTTATGTTTTTATCGATGAAATCCACATTATTATCGCGGTACCACGGGATGAATTCCCGGTTGTGTGGCAAATCTGGCCAAAACTTCACGGGACCTTTATGGGCTTTAATGAAAGGAAGTACGCGGTTTTTTAGGCATTCTTCCTCGTACAGCTTCGAGTCCATCGTCTTATTTGTCACGAACACTTTGGATCCGCAGCTGCATATTCCTTGCCAAATCATCAGTTTTTTGGCAAATTTGTCCATAAAAGCAAACTTAAACTTCGCAGGAACATCTCCTCGTGCCGTCGCCATGTGGAATTTTTGGCCAGGAGTTGTCCGAAATCAATTTTGACGTAGGTTTCATCGTCGATGAGCAGGCATCCTTGGTACTTCGTCTTAACCTGCTAGTACAACATCCGAGCTCGAGTTTTGGTGGCCAAACTTTGCTTTAACGTTCTGTTTGGTTGCTTGCTGGCTCGATAGGAACGTTATCCTGCTCGCAAACGAATTCTACGAACGGTAGTCCAGGGCTTGCTCTGACGGTTCTCAACACCTTCTGGTTCAGCTTGCGGTCATCTGGACTAACTTTTGACACACTGCACGAAACACCGTGACATTTATAGCACAGAAAGTGGGCACCTAGGTAAACAAACCGCTGTAAAAGAATACTTGCAGCGGTCACTTTCCGTGCCGCTGCAACACAATAAGTGATTCCGGATTCTAACTGGACAGAACTTTAAAAGAGTTCCATAAATGTTTGACCTATACTGTTCAAAAAGAACAAAATTCTTAACATAGTTAAATGTCATAAAATAGCAATGCTCGGTGAGACCATTCCAATTATAAAATTTTTAAGGTCGTTTCGTTCGATAACTACTTATTTGTCAATTTTCATGTTTTTCTATCTGCACGGCTGTAACGAAATCCAATAAAAAACAACGCGCAATATCAGTTTTCACTGTCGTTTGTTCTCTTAACCTCTGGTCTAAGTGAAAACGTGAAAGAGTCTAACAAGAAGGTTTTCTTCTTCCTGATTCCTTCCTTATTCAAAAAACCTTGTTACCTTATAAAACACAAAAAAGGTTTAGTGTAGCAAATAAATTAGTATACAAGAGGTTACAAACAATATATCACCAATGACATGAACTAGCCGATACTGAAAAGCTCATTTATATAGATTTCAATCTACGTGAGGACGAGCCGCAATTTTGGCTGAAACATGGCATAATCTTGCTTAGAATTGCGTGAACATCTCATTAAGGTTCCTGAGGAATTCCTTCTTGAGATCCTAATTTCATTAAGCTTGGATTCTGTTGTTAATGGTACGGAGAAATCTGAGCGGTTCTAGTTAAGATGAGAGAACTTTTTTTGTAACTAGAAATGAACAAATCCTCAGAGTTTTCATCAAATCTTCTTGGGAATCAAATTTTTCTCAGTTGTTACTTGGGATTAAAATTGTACCTCCTAGCCAATCATTATTTGAAACTCCGTTCCGTATGTTGGTGTGGGTTGCGAACGACACTTCTTCAGGATTTGAAGTAAAACTTATTGGAGATTTTTTCAAATACTGTTCAGGAATCATGGTCATGAATTCAATTTTCTTTATTATGGAATATTTTAGCCTCGTTGGTTTGACTCCCGAAAAAAAAGATAGGATTTTTGAAGAATCTTGCGCGGTAGTTTGAATAAATTTCTTTTTTGCAATATAAGCACAGGGTCAGATCTGAGCAGGATGCTAATGGTATGCTATTTCGGGATCTTAGAGATATTAAGCAAGCTGCAGAATGTTTTAAGCCAATCTAAATTAGTCTTATTGCTGATTGTTCCATATACGGGTTCTTTTAACCATCGCGTAGCGAAAATGTAAGGTCTGTATCCGCAATAATTCGGACATCTCAAAACATAAATTTCGCGTTATATTTCCTTCGTAGTTGTTTATTTCAGATTCATGGGATGTGTTTTAACAATTCGTGAAGACAAAACATAGTTATTCGGTATTTGCATAAAATTTTCGAACTTTGCGCTTAACTCCGTCCATTAGGGTTTGTACAGACTCTTCAGAAATCGTAGAAGCCGTCTTTGTCGAAATTTGCTGGAAGTGTTTGATGTCTTTGATTCCTTGCTTCTTTCCAGTAAGCTTCCGCTTCATCAGAGCCCAATATCTCTCGTTTGGTCGTAGCTCTGGGCAATTTGGCGGGTTTGAGGTTTTTGGTACAATGTTCACTTGATTTGCTTGGTACCACTCCACCACAGTTTTAGCATAGTGCCATGATGCCAAATCGGGCCAGAACAAAGGTTTTTCCTTGTGACTTTTGATGAAGGGTAGCAATCGCTTCTGCAGACACTCTTTCTGATAGATCTCCTTGTTGATTGTGCCTGTAGTGACGAAAGATTTACTCTTTTTGCCACACGTGCAAATTACTTTTTTTGGGAAATTTCGATGCCTTCTTCGTTCTGAATTGCTCAACTGTAGCATTTCTGGCCATAGCAGAATAAAAAGCCAGCCCTGGAAGCTGCTTGAAATCCTCCAGGACATAAGTTTCATCGTCCTTAACCACGCATGAAAACTTCGTCAAATATTCGCAGCACAAACGACGAGCCCGTGATTTTGCTGTCAAGTTCTGTTTGTCGTTGCGATTTGGAACTGTTTTTACTTTATACGACTTAAGTACCAAACGTTGTTTTGATTTTTAGACAAAACCAGGCGACATCCCTATTTTACGAGCCACCGTTCGAATGGAGAGATTTGGGTTTTTCGTTAATATCCTTTTCACCTTTTGGTCCCTGACAAGACCAGCGCGTCCAATGGTTTTGTCACTTCTCGGTTTCCTCTCCACCGTCAAACATTCCAAAAATGATTTGAGCACATCGTGGCAAATCCAATGTTTTCACAAGGTCCCTTATTGAAAAGTCAGGATTTACCGTAAGCCCGTACAAAATTCGCTCGCGCACTTGTTTTTCTTTCGTCGCCATCTTGAATACTAAACATGAAATGTAAACATCAATCATAGTCTTTTTCATCATAGACTCTCAGCTATACCACAGCGAAATTTTTCATTCATACGTGCAATACTTCAAAAGTTACAATGATTTGAAGGTGTCCGGATTAATGTGGATACAGATTTTCCTTAAATTTTCGTGCATTTTGGAACAATAGCTTTCAAAAACGAGTTTTTGGGGGCTAAAGATCTAAGCCGAATTTACAGCTTCTGAAATCAAAATTGGTTTGAATTAATTTGGTAAACGTCAAAAAATGTTTTTCAGTGTACGACGACGAAAAACCACTGAAAGAAGTCCTAACAATCCGGACCAAATCACTCAGCCATTTCAAATTCATTCCCAACGCTCTGCATTCTCTTATTTTCGGCGATCACAAATTCTTATTCAACGAGGTCTTGTGTGATGGGAAGATGTTTTTTAAACTACAAAAAATCCAAATACTGTTAATTTATTCGTGTTCGACGTTTCGCTCCTGTTGGGAGCAGCTTCAGGATTTTTGTTTTTAGCTCATTTTTCCTATGTTCAATTACAATGTTCAGAAGGTCCCTAACAAACCGTGAAGTTGGAAACTTTTAAAATAACATGGACTTAAAATCCACATATTCATTGCAAGTAATTTGAGATGATTAAAAGCTGTTTAAGACACCTATGAAAGCTCTTATTCAGCTCTCGATGTTCACAAAACATTAGAGCATCCATACCCCGCTTAAACTCGAAGGATACTATCTTTCGATGCTCTACCCCACAAGCCGTAAGCCCGTGACAACTTTCCAATGAATAATGCTTAATTTCCTCGATTGATTTTCACCGCTCAATTTCCTGATTATGCTTTAACCCCTCACGTTGTAAACTAGTTACGTTGATCAACTCAATCGGTAAACGTACCGGTTTGCCTCCTGGTCAGCCGATAGCTACGGTAATTAAGCCAACAGCACCGGATGCCAGAAAACGCTTTGACAATCTCGAGAAACCACCAACCAAGTAGGTGTTCGGTTTTAATTGAAAAGTAAAATGCTGCCAGAACCAGTCGGCCAGTGCTTAATACTAGCGATAGTCGTCTCCTGATGGGAAGATTAAGCGAAAATAATTTTCCTAATGAATGCTCCGGTTACGAGCACGGGAAATATAGTTTCAACAAGCTGAACTGTTAATTTTGGTTTGCGAACTAATGGCTCTGGTTCGTTCTCTGTGAAAAGCGATGTTTACTCCTTTTCTATGCTTCGAAGCGGTGAAAGTTGTTTTGCGAGATTTACGCCTTTATTTGTCGTGCGTTTTGGTTCTGGTAAAATGAGCGAGCAATCAACCATTTGTTCATTTATTTTTCAAAGGTCACTTGCCAAAGTTTGTTTGTAAAAGTCATTCGCTAGTGAAACCGGTTCAATCCGGTTCGAAGTAGTCTTCCCATTTGAAGATGTGCATTTCTCGTCACTTGATCGTCTTCCCACGAAAATCATCTCAAATTCACACCATTTGTTTTCTACCGTAACCACGGCGACGACGTAACATTCCCGCCATCGCATTGCTAGGAGCCTTCAGGGTGTAAATTAATTAGATAACATTCGCGTGTCCACCACCTTTCAGCTCCTCCTCCCCGTCGACGTTCGTCGGCATCGACTCTGGCTTAGGCGAACCGTTTAGTGCCGCCGCGAACAATCAATCGAAACCACCGACCACGACATGGTAATCGTCCCTGTCGTCGTCGTCAACAACAACAGCGCCAAAAGGGTTGCGATGGGAGGATGGCCGATGATTATGCAAGATCGAATAATCCATCAACGGCCGTCAGGTGCCAGGCGCATCTGTGCTTAATTTAAGCGCAGCGCTCTCCACACCCACCCATGACCTAATCGTTCTCGTTTAATGGTTCGTACTATTTTAAACTGAAAATAGGAAGCCAGCCAACAAGAAGCGATATTTCGGTGGTTCGTTCGAAACTAAACATGTGATAGAACCCAGGTATTAATAGCACGTTAAGTTCATCATAATAAGGAACTGAAAACACATCACAGCCAAACCGGTGCGGTGCGGTGCAGAACATGTGGATTGCGAATGCGTGCCGCTCGTTGTGATGATTAAAATAAAGTTTGCAAAAACTGCAGCTAGCTAAATAAAAACAATCACCCGAGTCGAGTAAATCGCACGATTAGGGTGACGTAAATGAAATGCAGTTATTGTTGATCACTTTGGTTTGTTTTTCGAAGTAGCGCTTCAGCCGGGGTTCTTATCAAACCGGGCTGTAAGACGTGCCTCTGCGGATTTTCTACCGAGAGTTGATGTTGACTATTCGAGCAAACCGTTTTTGAAAGATTGTGTTTACAGCAGTTTTTGTTGATATTTAGCAAGACTGGTATGACAGCGCAACAGAATCGCACACCTTACTGTGTGATATTTTACAAGCGTACATTGAGCATAAAAAAACGATAGAATTGATGTGCGTAAGTGCGTTTATTTCCCTTTCCTGCTTATGACTCTGCTACGTAGAACTGAATCTTGGAATTCAACAATTTTGTTCTATTTTAGATATTGCTCTTTCCTACATAGAAAACAGTTATCTTTATTTTTGTTATGAAAATTATTCTTACGAAATGTGTATGGATTTTTTTTATTTTCCTCAAAATTTAACTTTTAATTTATCCAAATTCTTATAATTTGATTCAACGAGAATTGCAGAAATTTGTTAAAATTGTTAAGGATGAGAATCGTTGTGGATTTTCATCAGAATATCAGCATGATTTGATGCACATTCCGAGAGGAGCCTGAGATCAAATAGAAAACTAAATATGATGTTGTGATGTTGCCGATAATGATTACTCAGGTTGCTGTCATTTTGGTCGTTTTATGTATGATGATGTATGATATGTACTATCACCCATTGTAGCACGGAAACTTAGTCCGACAGCAATGAGCTCTCCTCGCTGTTAGACTTGATGAAGATTTAATAATGCCATTGTATGAAGGGCCAAAAAGGGGTTGGGTGGATCGGTAGGCAACATCACTTATACGTTTCCACAGGGATATACAGAATCTCCTTCCAACAACAAGATTGAACAATTGGTCAAAAGAACAAGTCAACATGAGGATGCCCAATGGGCGGAGAGAAGAGCCCGCCCTTTATTGACAAACTGTTAGCAATGGGGAGTTGGCATTCCCACTCTTCCCATCCAGAGTGCTTCAATCGGGTGCCCTGATGGTCCCTCCCATTCCCATGAAATATTTATAAAATAGTGTAAATATTTATGTAAATGAAAAATACTGCAAGCATTCGTATCTATTATATATGATCTTCATTCGGTTGATCCTGAAATGCAAGAAATGTTGTAAATTGTTAATGTGTAGAGTTCTGTGGGTCCACGTTTATGCACGTTTTCGCTCGTTTTCAGCGATAGCAGCAATTCACAAAAAAACGTGATTTGAGGTATCCTAAAAAAGTTTGTTATATCTTTTGAAGTTTTACAGAACTAACATTTATACATTTGATTGTTGCTGCTTGATGTTTATTTTAAAACAGCAATCCACTTTGCAATTGTAGACAAACTTAGACTTAAACTTAACTTAGAGTAGAAAACTTAGACAATGTATGACAGCCATGAGAAAAAAAAAGAACGTTAAATGTTATTTTTTTTACAATGATGTCCTGGAAGACCTGAAAGATATGAGAATAAAAAATTATGATACGATTCACAGGCCGCATCCCCTCACTTCGCTATTGTCAAAATGAACATTGCCCAGGTTACGCCAACCAGCGTCTCCATGTTTCAGCTGGCATTCTTTTGTGATCATATGACTCGAGGAAGCGTGAGGTAGGAACTTGTCAGGACCAGAGGTCGGTCGCACCCTTCTTCGGAGTTGACAACTCACCATTTAAAGCCTACTGTCGTTCTGGTCGTTTTAACGGTTAAAATACCAAAATTTATAGTAAAAACTTATTCCTGTTACATCCAACTTAAAACTGATCCTGCTTTCGATGAGAGCAAATTGAAGAGTCAATTTGCTGTACATTTTTTCTCGTTGATAGCATAATGAGTATTCCACTTGATGAGCTGTGAATACAATGAAAACAAAACTACTTTTCTCAAAGAAAAGTGAACGCAAGATTACAGCAAGATGTAAACAAAAGGAAAATGATGTTTGTAATATTGCAAGTAGAATTTCCAACAGTGATTTACAAATTAGCGAGTAAATTCAAATACAATCTAGCATACTGACAGAGAACAAAGCTAGCTTCTGATTCATATATAATACTGACGGAAATTCGTTCGTTATTCATTGAAATTGGCACGTTTTCGCCTATACGATGTTTGATTATGAAAGTATCGCCCAATACTATTCGCCGTTGTCTTGATTTCGATTTTGGTTTCGCCTTTCACTTTTCGCCGTTGTTTTAATTATTTGATCAGTATCGCCTTTTACGCCATATTTATGTTTTGATTTAAATTACGCCTTTCACTTTGTCAACAATCAATATGGCGTAAATTGCAGAGCGAATTGTTTCGATCAGGACAAAAAGGTGAAAACTCACGATTGAGATGTAATCATTATGCATTGCATTGAAATAACATTGTGTTTATAATCGCAAATTGCTCCGGAATTGAAGGGAAATCATGTTTTGATTACAATTCGATGTTGATGTCAAAACAAGTTTTCGAATTGCTATCTCTATGATGTTAGACTTTAGTCGGAATCTTAACTGTTGGGAACTTTATCAGACTACAAATCTATTGAAGTTGAAGATTAGTCCAAAAAAAACAAAAAAGTGTTTAATTCATCCTTAATTTGGTAGAATGGCATGAACATTCCAGAAAGTGTGAAAATAAGTAGTAGAATGCGATTTTTTCAATGAGATAAAGCATTTTAAATATTGTTTTTGAGTTGAAACCCACCCGAGGAACATCCGCGGCAACATAAGGACTGAAGCATGGCTATCCTTTTGCTTTCCATAAATAATATTGCAAGCCAGATTTGCATTTACCAGCTGTTATTTCCTAAAGAAAACTAATCTGTGGCATACTATCAAACTAAGTCCTGAGTCGATAAAATTTGTTTTCGCGAGTAAACGAGGTAGAACAGAATTTGTAGATTTGTGCAGTATGTTCCGTGAGCAACGTATGCCGAAAAATTAATTCTCCTCATCGTAGTAAGATTTGCTTATAATCGTCAGCGGAATCCCAAATTGCTAGTTAAGATCTGAAACACTACCCGACAAATGCCATCAGAATGACGAATATAATGAGCAGCATTGGCTGATAATTCAAAGCTCGATTCATTCGAAACTCCAAGAAGATTTGTTGGATGCAAAGGGTCCTCAGGTAGCTCAGTCGCTAAGAGCACGGTTTACAGTGCTCGAGGAAATCTTTCGGGATAGGAACTTCCCTGGGCATAGCGTATAATTGTGCTTGCTGATGGCATAGAAAGCTCTCAAGTAACAACTGTGGCATCTAGAATACTTAGTATTCCTATGGTACAAATACGACGTTGTTCCTTTTGTACCACTCTAGTGCATATTTAGAGTAATGGAAGCAAGCAAGATCAGGCCAAAAGATTGTAGGCTTTTTATGCAGTTTGATCAAGGGTTGCAACCTTTTTTGCAGACACTCCTTCACGTAGATTTGACCATTCATTGTCGTAATGAGCGGACAAGATATGTTTCCACATCCGCATCTATGTACATCCACCATTACCTTGTTGCCGTATTGTTCGGTGTAAATGGATTTCACTGATCCAGGAACATCCTTTCCCTTCGGCGAGGTATAAAACTGTGGTTTCATCATCCATGATAACACAGCCCGATTTTGTGGTCATCAGTTTGTCGTCCAGCTTTCGAGCCCTTGGTTTCACCGATTCAGTCTGTTTGGTGCTTCGTTTTGGCTACTTCTGCTTCCGACGAGTCTGCAGGCCCTTTCTCTTCTTGGCACGTATATCATTAGTCGCCGAAGTACTTCTATTTTTCGCCACATCTCGGACTGATGCTGGAGGGTGACGCTTGAAATTGTCCCTTACTTTTCTGTCGATTCCACCCCGTCTCGGAGAATCAACAAAAGAGCACTGTTTTTGATACTTCCCTAATGCGGATTCAACTGGTTAGATGCTCACACTTTCTTCCTTAGCCAGTTTTCTGATCGAAAGACCACTGACGGTGCACCGTTTGAACACAATCCGTTTTCTTTGCTCGAGAGAAGGACCACGCATTTTCAAACTTCCGTGCGAAAAATTGAAAAAAAAAAACAAAAGAAAACATTAGTTTAACTTGGATGTAAACAGCAGGACGCAGTCAAAACTTGGTTGAATACTGCGCTCATTTGGAATTGACGTAGTGGTAAGCGTTACTGCTAATAGTACCCCAGTAAGTCTTGGCCCAATCCCAGCCGAACTCGGTGAGATTTTTCTAAGGCGAAAAAAACTTTGGGCACGTCTTCCTTCGGAAAGAAGTAAAGCCATTAGTCCCGGCGCATGTGTTGATGAGTGCGATATGTAGGGTGGAGATACTTCCCTCCGGTGGTTATAGCGTTAGGCTGAAAGCCATATCAATATAAAAAAAGAACTAAGAAGACCTTACAAAAAATTATGAATGACTAGGGAAACGGAACCTATTCTCACCATAGTACATATATTCATCACATTCTGCAGTCATCCAACTTCAAACGTAATAAGATGTTTAATTTCTCCAATAAATGGAGGCAGTAACCAAGATTTATAATCTTGGCAAATAAAATTAGGTCCTGAATATAATTAAAAGCTACAAAAACGTTTCGGAGACTTAAATTTCGTAAATGTAATGAGCATTCACATTTTCAACACAATTTCTTACCTTTGCACTACAAATTCGTCGTATTGATCAAACCGTACTAGAGAATATACTCGAGCCAGACTCCAAGTTTTCTCTTTAATCGCACTATATCCTCAAACATGCGTAATTGCACAAACCATGAAAATCACACTTCACTTATTACACTAGCCACACGAGAATCTACGAATACGTGATAAAATACTAGAAAACTATGGGATTAATTTTCACAATAAATTAAATACGCTTGCACCTATTCTGAACCGTGTTTACAATCGACGAAATCGCTTGATGTTGCCAAACTATTTTATTATGACTCTTATTCGAATGAAATGGGTTTCGCAGTACTTCAATATCACCTTTTTTGTGGGAGTGCTACAAATTGCCCAAAGTTGAACTATTTTATTTTTCCATAGATTAAATAAATAATAACATGCTTCTTATTGTAGATTTTTTCAATATTTACCGAGAAATAAAATTCAACATATAATAATATTTTTCCATCTCTGTTGAATTTGGCGGCACTGCTCACATACTGTATAGCATACACATCAACGCTAGCGTGCGTGTTTAATCATTCATAGAGCATTCTATGCCCAACGTTGTGGTGAGTCTTGTTGTCAATATTCTCATAGAGGAATAACAAACAAACCCTCTCATTTTGTCATGGTTATATGCATGCTAACCAACACACGTGAAGTGCTGTCAAATGATCTTCTTCATGCGAGAATTTTTTTCTATAAAGGGCCTAGTTGAAGTTTTTACTGGCAGATGTGTCAGAGTGAATCCGAGTGAAACGTCAAAACACAAACAGATAGTGATAGATGAAAGCTGTTTCTTACTTTGCTGATGAAACGAAAATAATGTAAGCTATTGATTTATTCTATTGAAACTATGTTTTTCGTCTTAATGGAACCAATTTTATATTTTAGCTGTATTCGACAATGGACTTGTGGAACATGGATTTGGAGCAATCTTTCCACCAACACTCCCAATTTCCACCATCCACTTCCGATGGTGATGCTGCGCTAAAACCGTCGGCTGGCTCTGTTGAAAGTGAGCATTATCCGACAGTGGACCTGTGGAATATGGATTTAGAGGATACTTTTGACCAACAGTCCGAATTTCCATTGTCCATTACCGATGGTGTTGACGAGCCAGAACCGCCGAATGGATCAGTTGGTTTTAAGCGTAAACACGGTGTGCAGCTCCGGACAGTTTGGCGGATTCATGTCCTTTGGAACAAAATGGACAGAATTTGCCTCATACCACTCCAGGACACTTTTAGAATAGTGGCATGATGCCAAATCTGGCCAAAATAGCGGAGCTTTGTCGTGCTGCTGCAAGAACGGCAAAAGGCGCTTCTCGAGGAACTCAGATTTGTAGATCTCGCCATTTACTGTGCCCTTTGTCACGAAAGGCTCACTCCTCAGTCCGCAAGAGCAGATGGCCTGCCAAATGAGATATTTGGAGGCGAACTTTGACATTTTCTTCTTCTTAAATTTGTCGTCCACATAGAACTTGTTCTTGCCGGTGAAAAACTCCAACCCAGAATTTTCTTAAACGCTTTATACGTTTCGTCGTCCATCCACAGCAGCCATATTTCTGTCGACTTCGTAGAGCTTCCGTGCCCGAGTTTTAGCCGTCGATTGTTGCCGCTCATCGCGGTTTGGGAAGTTCTGTACCTTGTATGTATGTAGTCCAGCTCTCTTCTTTGCATTCTGGACGTAGCTCTGCGACATGCCGATCTTTTTAGCCAAATCACGGCTTGAGACGTTGGGATTTGCTTTAATCATCCGCTTCACCTTTCTCCGTCTTTGTGTTCTCCGGTCCCGATTTTCTTCCAGCCTTCTTTGCCGTGGTCCAATGCCAACCTCTCCAGGAATCTCGTCCTCGAACAATCTGGAGACGGTTGAATGGCGAATGTTCTACATTTTTTCCAACTGGCGGTGCGACAGGTCAGGAAATTCCAGCCCGCATAATCGCAAACCATTCCTGACCATTTCCTTTATTGTTGACGACCGCTTCCGTTATTGTTACGGACATTTACCCTTATAGCTGATAACGATAACCAACAACTCCTATATAGTTTTAACAATATGTCAGATGGTAAAAGGCCAAATAACAATATGCTGAATAGGCGGTTAAGTTAGGTTACTATAAAAATATGGCAATTTTAACGAACAAAATTTTGCTGTACTGTATGCCAAACAGTTGGTATATAATCTACACCGAGTGCAGACAATAAAAACCTTTCAATGAAAATAGACAAACATTAACAATATGTGTTAATGCAGAGGCTGTATGGTGAAATGAGATTAAATTATTCGATAACAATAAACATCGTGCGTATAATATATTCTTACATTCGATGTATAGTTTTGACTGTATAGCGTACATTGTTTTTCGTTAATCGGGAGGTGTTTGGAAAGAATTTGTTCTCTCGACTCACGTTGGTTCACCTCCATTTTCGTTGAATCGAAAAACACGACTTCGAGTTTGACAGCATGTAAACAATACACATCAATGAGAAAGTGTGCAAAATTTGGTTGATTTTTACCCAATGGTAAAAAGCTATGCCCTGTTGAATGTATCGCAATAATTTCGTGTTCGCCCTTCACGTTATATGTGCTGGAAGTGAGATATTAGGCCTGTTTAATGACCAGCTCGCAATGACTCGCAACATCTTTTTTGTCTCTTTTCGGCATTCGTCCAGGGATTGATGCCAATAAGAGTTAGCATGATACTCCGAGTTAGTTCGAGTTGGTCATTAAACAGACCCATTGTTTTATGTGTACTTGTGCTACAGCGTTATAGACGATTAAACAAACTAATTTAATCTCATACAAAAAAAGTAAACAATGCCCACAAATAACTGACACCTTCTAAGAGCCATGTGATGGCTAGATAGGGCGTACCAAAAGAGTGAAAGAGGTAGATAAAAAGTGCTGACGTCAAGGTGCAAGCATTTATTGAGGTTATTACATTCAAATGTATTAGTGTTTGTTGTGTAGATGTGGTAGTGATCCTCTCCAATGTTTTCCTTTAAAACTAAACGTCAAGCGTACACGCTCGCAATAAATGTTGGGTAATATGTGAATTTACATACAAGGTTTTGAAAAATACGAATTGATGTGTACATTGTTTGTATGTATTAGAATTTTACGGAAAACAAAAGGGTGCTTGCACTGTATCTGCAAGACGTCAGTATGCATGCAGTAAACGTCACCTATATTTGGCTGTCACTGCCTGTCAAAGTGAGTCGAGAATCAAAACAACGAAAAAAGCTTTAAAGAACTTGGGAAAACAATGCAACAAACAAAATCGATTTAGTTCCTTTTTAGCTATGACTAAAAAGGTCAATACAAGTTTTATCCTCCAAATCTGTCGCAAAGATGTGATTTCTGACACAGATTTCGTAAAATGTCGCAATGCTACTTCTCATAAGGATGGGATTCACACTGCGCAATCAAAGCGTGCTAAAATGCTAGGGTTTGTTGCAAATGCAGCAGTACAATACCATTACCGCATCGCAAATGCGACTTAGTATATGAGCGACAATAGAAACAGGGATATTTTTTAAAGCAGCATAGGCCCTTTAAAAGCTTGTGTTGACGTTTATATTTTTGGGTGTAGTAGTGAAGAGCGTTGACTTGTTTGTATTTTTTTCTTGATTAAAATCAGTACGATTAACATATGTACAAAGATGGGATTTATGTTTTTCGTGATATTATTAATATAGGTACATAGCAGTTTTAACTTTTTCCGTATTAAATTGGAAGAAATAATCAGAATCGAATGTTTTGTGTGTTGCTAAACGATTAACGGTAAGTGACGAATAAATTGTGAATAACTGTGTACCAGTGTTCGGTATTCAGTGCATATTCACCGATTTCCCTGGAGGTCTTCGCTTATTGAGGCTCAAGATAGTTCCGCTTCCCTATATGTTGCGCAAAATAAACGCAAGCTCACATTATTGTATTGAAGGAGCTTTCTCAAGCGGGCGACGCTAGCGTAGCGGTTAACATCCATACCCTCTCACGTCAAAGTCACGATTTCGAATCTCACCCCAGGACAAGTTACGAAAATACCCAAAAGCTGTTTGAGATGAACCAGCCCAGAGTTAAATCTCGATATTCAAAAAACAAAAAAAACCTTTCGGGTGTACTTTTTGCAGATGCATCGTGAGAAAAAGCGGAAGAAGTACGAAGCCTTTCAAGGCTAGCCGAGTCCTTTATTTAATAGCTTCCATGTTGTCAGTTTAATGAGATCAACAGCACTTCTGATGAAAGCGCTTTTCATTGAAGAAAAAAACGATATGCGGGGGGTCCCAGACACAATTTCTTAAACACCATTTTCTGAAAGCTGCTTGTACCAGCAATTAAAATCGTTGCAAGGCAAATTTTAAAATTATTACTTCCTCAGGGTGATTGGCACCGGATTTGGTAAAAGGTTACTTTGAAAAATTGCGCAGTATACATTGATAGTTTTTGTAAATGCATCGTGAACTCCTCGTAGCTTTGGGCACAACTCGTCTCAAAACCAAATATACAGATGTCTCGCAGTACATTTCAGGGTCGTATGTATGGGTGATCTTTAGGAAAAGTTTCTAATCAGTTAGGTGGACTTTCAACCCACCGTACCATCTGGTTCTATTGGCGAAGGTATTATCAATTTTCATGGAATATATGACATGGCAAACAACAAAAAATTAAGACGACACAGCTTGATTTGTGTGGACCATGCATCATAACAGAAACAATTTATTATTTAAGGACAGCATGCGAACATTATCTTTGGTACTTGCGCAGTTTTAAAATTTTTTCACTCGTGGATCTTTTTTTCTTCCTCAATCGTTGCGGCCGACGCGGCGTCGTTATTGGTCGACATTGGTGACACCGGGGCGGGCTAAATCCGGAGGGGGTGATTAGCGGGGAACGATCGCGCCAGGTCGCAGCCGCAGCAGAGGTGCGTGCGAGCGAGATGTTGCGGTAATTTTATTTGGCGACTTTTCCAATGCGTACGGGTTGTCCGACGATTATGCGGCAACCTCGTCAGTGTCGCGGACGAGATCTGGTGCGGTCACTGTTTAAGCCGGGGAGCGGTATTCCTGAAGCACTCTTCATTTAAACGTCTTCAGGGATGGAGCGGGAAATTGTTCGGTTCGTGAGTAATACGACGTGGCCCCATTGTTCGTGTCCCTAGCAATGGCGCGACACACACTCAGAGCTGCGCACAACGGTTTTGGAGTCTAGTTGCACTCGCGACGTACGCGGCACGGATTTGTAAATTCAGGACCACGGTGATGACAAATTTCTACACTCGACCGACTCTACGATCTTCACTTCTTCTGCACTTTAAACATGCGGCTACAAGTAACGAAGTGGCGCGCACTGGTGTTACGAACACTCCTCCCGGTTGGTTTTCCAAACAGAATACAAGAGGCCGCGGTTGCGTCCCGCCAAACCTTATATATCCTCCCAAAACATGAATCCCATCATACATCCGTTCCAACGGTCCTTGCTACCACCCCCGGTGTGATGATGTTGATGAACGATGACTGATGACACTTCTTCGATTGGATAACGAGGGGGTGACAATGGTTGGATTGCTGGTTTTCAAATTTAAATTTGTTGCATGCAAGTTTATAGCTTTTTCTCTTCTGTTTATTATGTTCTTCTGTATTATTTGTTTTAATTTAATTTGAGTAGAACTGAACTAAAGAGACTAAATAATGTACCAACATAACAAGTGAAAACAAATATTAAAAAACTAACATTACCAATAACAATAAAGAATAAACAATATAAGTGACTAATAAATATGCAAACTAATGTTTACTCAAACGTTTATATACAACGGAGCACTAACATTAATTATATATTTAAACATTTACTAACAATAATTATAAAAAAAAAAACATTTAAACAAAATCAAGCTGATAACACTGAATGTGATGGTTTTATTGTAACCCAAAAACGGTTGGTTACAATCTTCCCGCAAACGGGGAAAAAAAACTACTGGCTTTTTTTTGTTTTAGGTTGGCTTCAGATGCGACTACTGCTCCTTTCAATACTAGTTTCAGTCCGTGAGATGATTTTTCTTGAAATCCAGAGGAGCTCTTCTCACGGATTGTTTAGCACTAAAGGAGTGAGCTCTGTCCATCTTTAGTCTTTGAGTGCGACTACTGCTTCATCAGTATTAGTTGACAGTTCATGAGATGATTTTTCATGGCAACCAGAGTGAGCTCTTTCTCATGAATTGTATAGCACTGATGAAGTGAGCCTCGTCCACTCGTCTTGTATGAGTGCGACTACTGCTTCATCAGCATTAGTTACAGTTCATGAGATGATTTTTCACGGCAACCAGAGAGCTTCTTCCATGAATTGTATAGTACTGATGAAGTGAGCCTCATCCACACCTGTCTTGCATGAGTGCGACTACTGCTTCATCAGCAGCCAGCTACAGTTCTATGAGATGATTTTTCATGGGCGGCAACCAGAGGAGCTCTTTCGCATGAATTGTATAGCACTGATGAAGTGAGCCTGTCCACTCCAACCCAAACAAAAACTTTAAGTCTTTCTGTCAAAACCAAGAGCACCTCTCCTCATCAACCAATTTATTGAATCAATTTTGAAAATATCCGTGCGGAGGCTATTCAAAATGCGTCAGAAATAAACCACGTACGTATTGTAGCTGTTGTTGTTAACAATGATCAGAAATCCAGAAAATAGCATCTACGCTTAACCAAACAACCAACAGCAAATTAAACTAAACAATGTATCTATTTTCATCCAATGTTAACTGATTTTCATAACTTGATCAAAAATTAATTTTCGTTCACTCAAATCTCATTCGTACACATCATTCATAATCCCCTCCATTCACTCAATCATTCTTTCATGCGTACTCTCACACATTTAAATTATTCGAACTTTACTTAGATTCAACGATCAAACTTGATTATAGGGTACCCTAAAGTAAATGTGATTATATCACTTCTACGCATCTCATACCTTCGAGACACGCGAACATAATCCATTAAAATTCCAGCACCTCTATTCTATTGGTATCCATTTAAATCTCTCTCATTCAGAGAGCAAAAGCCTGAAACCACTGATAGAGTTCTGTGCATTGGTTTTGATTGGCGATTCAGCGGCTGCGTTCGCCCGCAGCCATGCGAATGTCGACCTCGATGACGTTTCGATGGTCGATTTGTCAAATAGTGCAAGCATCTCGCAAAAGCTATCAGACAGCGAGCTTGAATAGACCACCCGTTGGTTTTTATTTTGCGATTCCAGGCCATTCCTACGGACAGGTAAGTACATATGTTATTTTATTATGATCTTGTTTTTTTTTTCTTTATTTTTAGGTGCACAGGATAAAACTGAGCCGACCTGCGGTAAATTCACGGAGCGGAATTCTATCCTTGCTGGAGTAGTGTGTGTTTTTGAGAATAAATGGTGATGAGAAGATTGCGTTTTGCTTATCCGGGCTTCAGTTGAACGGCCGGCCAGACACCGAGGTTTTTTCCTGTGAGGTCCTCTTAACTCATAAGATGATGTGCCGATTTTGTTTTTCACCCTACAGGGTAAGAAACTGACGTCCGTATTTTGCAATTATAGTGATCCGCGGCGCTGGACCGTTTCATATTTTTTCGATACACCAGCTGTCCGGGTACGACCGTTTTCGCAAACTTGCGATGACGGAGATTGTATGTGTGGGTCGATGAATCATGAGCCTTTGCTAAGTTTTTTGTTATAATGCCGCATAGCTGGGTGAACATCTGCTGCTTTCGGCATCGACGCCTGCTCGGGAGTAAGATCTGCGTTGTGACGAACTAGACGGTGATCTGTTCCGATCCTCTGATAACTCGTGACCGTGAGTTACGAAGAACGGTGTCATAGCCTCGTCGATGAGTGAACACTGGAGTTTAACACCATTTCTATTTCAGGGAACCTTCGTGTCCCACAGTCGTTGATCATCCTCGACGTATGTCCTTATAGCCGCATTGATTGTCCGATTGACTCTTTCGACCGGATTAGCCTCCGTGAATGGCATCGGTGAATTCAACCAGTGTGTTATTTTGTATCGA
>JASCZW010013796.1:0-24555 GCA_034211315.2 Aedes japonicus | reverse complement strand
AATTCCACCGAAGCCGGGGACGCCTATACCCCCGAAGGACGACGCTCACACACGAGTTGCCCCATTCGGATCGCCTAACGCCTGAAAAAGCTTTCGGAGAATCACCGACGCAAGAACATCGTCGAAAGACAACCGCCGCTGGACATCGCTCTAGTCGCCAGGTTAGATGTATATGTAGGGCGTGTGAATCAATTTAGGAAAAGATCTTATAATTTAAAATCAAGCTTTTTCCAATCAGTCGTGACGTCACTTAGCCGCTAGGGTTGCCTGAGGCTAATAAACATGAATCGAATTTGATAATCGAACACGAAATTGATCAAACTTTTTAAATTCAGCGAATTATTTCTCGAGACCGATTGAATAAAAGATTTGCCCTAAATTAATACTTCGAGTTTAGCATTACTTCCAGATCTCGGTCGTCGATGGTTGGAAGAGTTAACGAAGTTGTTTAAACCTTTTTATTTGAGATTAATTGCTACCATTTAGTTTTGGAGAGTATTCAGTTCGATCGTAATTTTTCTCGGAATAATACTAGTTTTGGTTAAACGATTGGGTCAGAGTGGAAATCGGTTCTGTTTTAGAACTGTTGGCCTGCCCTAAGGAGGCAGTCTCATGCCGGGATATTTATCAGAGGTAACGGTCCTTTCTCTAAAGGTGGCGCTTAAGCCGTTAGCTTAATCAAAACAAAACGGAACGTTACAATTGTAAGCCCGCATAATCACAAACCATTCCTGGACAATTTCCCTTATTGTTGACGATCGTTGTTGACGATTCGTTTCATTGTTACGACATTTACCCTTAAGGCTGGGCTACAATGGGTAGCGCACTGGCGCGGTGTGGCAGTTTTTGACATAAAATATATGGATAAACTGTCAGAAGCTTTTTGTATGGACCTTAAATTTTTTCTGTATAGATCGTCACGTTTTCTCTAACCCCACCTTTCCCCCTACTGCGTTACGTAATCAATGGACCTTCCCTAAGTGAAGGTGACATTTCGTTCCATGCAGGTTAATTATCAAAATTCCACTTGGTAATATCGACTTAAATTCCATAACCTCTTGACTTTTTAGATCGAAAGTGACCTATATCAAGAAAAAAGAGAATCATCTTATATTTGCGTGTAATTTCAAAATATGTTATTAGATGTTCATATATATGCGTGTAATTAACATTAAGTTGGCTACCGATAAATAAGTTATCATTACATATGTTGTTAGTTAACCATGTGTAGTAAAATATGTATAAAGCGACTTCACCTACACAGAAAAAGATCTTGTAGTAAATACTAGCATATTGCCCGACTATGCTTATCCTTAAAGCTACCATGAAATTTCAGACAAATTTACTACGTTTATGGTAAAACATTTGTGGTATATTTGACAGACCTCATATCGATATCAACCGCACCATGGTCGATCTAATCACGGGCATGGTTAAATCAAACGCATTTAAAGTCAGGTGAAAATTGTTGGTGTTTGCGCGTAATTTAACCTGCGACATGGTATTTTCTACTGCGGTTATTTTTTGCGTGTATAAAATAAGTTTGTACATATTTCCTCGATGGTATGGGTAAAGTTACTCATAATTGGTTTAACTAATCTTAGCGTGAAGCGTACTCAATATTGGATTATTTAAAAATAGTTTGTACCCCTCGTTTTTATTCTTCAAATTGTCATTTTCGGGAGTTTTTTGCATGCAGTTTAAAAAAAAATTATCCGGCATCCCTGACTTGTATCTCTTTTTGCATTGTTTTGTTTTTTCCTGAAAATCTCTATAACGAAGGATTTTCATTTCGTATGTTGTAGCTTGGAATTAGTGAATCGTTTATTATTTTAATTATTTATAAATTTTGTTATAGTCTAAGTATGGAGCAAATATACAAACCCCGGAATGAAGAAATTATATCAGTTCAACAAGCTTTTCGTGAGTACGTGAATGAGCTGCTTACTCCGGGCTTGACTAGAATTCCGTGCGATCAAGAAGATATTGCTGAGGCGATTGGATTCTCCGGAAGCAACAACCAGTTCAACGATCTTATGCAGTCTATCGACCTTGACTTGAATTTATCCAGCACCAAAGATTTACGCGTAACTACCTTTGATCCGTCTAACGTACAGACTATTCAGAAACCTATTGAAATACCGGAAAAAGCACGTAAATTTCGATGCGTTCAGACTGCGTTAAACATAACTGGAAGAATCCGTAAGAATTTGGACACTAGAATACGTTACAACAAGCATAAGTACACATCATGCCCACAAACGGACGAACCTGATCTAGCACCATTTGAGGAAATGTTGATCAAAGTACGTTTCTATGAGCCTTTCAAGTACAAAACGGGAGTACGTTTGGGACATCCTAAGTTTCATCAGGAGTTTTACGTTATCGGTTCTCAAACACTAACGGAACTTAGGGATAAAATATACTGCCCGTGTGATGCAGGCCCATTCTTTGATATAAGTGATAATCCTCACGAACCCGAAGAAAAACGCTCACCTGACGAACCAGACCCCAGCTTCTTTTTCATTCACGACACATTTTACAATGACATGAGAAACGACGATAATATGGACTATTCCGAAGTTATCCTTAAATGGGCAGAACGGCAGAAGTGTGTAGGTGATTTGAAAAGCAAGAAAATGGAAGACACCAAATTCAATGAATTGTACTTTCGCTTGGGATATCCACAGGTAATTTTTTGATGCACTAGTGTTATGAAGTTCGAAACACTGAACCTTATATTTTTTTCTTTTCAGGTTTATCAACATCACGGCAACTGTGAACACATATTTGTTATATCTGACTGCCGGTTGCTAACATTCACCGACGTATTGAGCCGGAAGCGATACCCAATATTGAATTCCTATGCTTTTCCTCGATCAATTCCTTGTAACATTTGTGGACATTGTGAAGCGAACTTTATTGTGAAAAACAGTGACCAACACATTTTTGACCCGTCTTACGTATGTCAAGCGTGTTTCGAATCATATCACTACAAAGACGGGAAGAAAATAGGAGAATTCCAAGCGTATCGTTTCCTTGGCACTAAGGTTGCAGTAAAAGAAGATGATAATGAAACAGAATGTAGCAATGCTAGATAAGTAGGATGAATAAACATTTGATTCATAGGTTCATAGGATGATTTTATTAGAATATAAATTAATTGGGTTTTTGTTTCTCTAGCTGTGCCCGTAGCTGTTGATTAAAATCGTCTTCCACATTGTCATCATCCCAATTGTCCTCCCAGACGCTTAGCTCTTCCTCATCTTCCTTGTTTCCCGTCCAATCTGAGGATAGATGAAAGGTAAACAAAAGTAAGGAATTATGCCTATCATTCCCAGTATAAAAGTGAGGTTACCTTCTGCAGGAAATTCTTCGAACTCATCGTCCTCTTCCAGAAGACCCAAATCGACCTTTGGTTTATCTTTGCTTTCCTTGTCAGCCATGGTAGCGTGAGATGAAAACACCAAAAATTAGAACCGAAAACTGGAAACAGCTAAGCGTTCCGAAATAATGAGACCGTCCACAAATACAATTTTTACTAGAATAAGATCACGGCCGATTGAATCAACTGAAACTTGGGTCTCATTAGCACACGTTTAGACAAGAATACGGAAAAGACGGTAAAATATACCGAAAACTGCACAAAAGTGCACACCAACATGGAGTTTCCAAAAGGGCCAATGTCGCAAACGTAAACAATCCCAAGTAACCACAAGCATTATATAATAACACTAATTCCACTGACTATCAGCAACAGTAATACCAAAGAAGAATGCTAAGATGGAACAGTTGGTACAAATATTTTTTCATTTCAGTGTCCTTTTCAAAAATTAAGAACGGTCCCTTTCGCCTGAGCACTCCCCACACGCTAAGACAAGAAAACCAAAAATTCGGCATAAAATACCGAAAATCGTACAAAAGTGCACATACTGAAATTATCGGTAAACATGGATTACCGAAATTCGGTATTGCAGAAAACCGGAAAACATTAATATTTACCTATTTTTGTACGGTAATTTTACCGAAAATGCTAGCAACTCAATGAGAGCATTTTTAACCAAATTTAGGTAAAATATAACGATAAAATCTGTAAATCCACTTTACTGAAGAACAAAGTAAAATCAAACGTTTTGTTTTGAATTATACGATACTTTAGGTTTGCTACCAAAACCTAATTTTCGGTAAAATTGAAACCGTATTTTCGGTAATCTGATCTTAGCGTGCAGTAAACGGGCTGAGAGATCTTGTTATCCTCATGCCGTTCCCTCGTTGTGCAAACAAAGACCAAAGTACCTTGAAAACAAGGTAAAGTATATTGCCAGATGTCATAGTATTCTCACATACACGCTCATTCGAGCATACTCAATGTTAAGTAAATTTTACTCAATTTTTGCTGAGTAATCGTATTTTATGAATTTGATTTATTGTTTTTCAAAACACAAGAAAACTGCGCCAAACTCAATTTTGAGATAGCTACATATTATTTTTTTAAATAATATAAAATGGGTCGGATACCGTCGTTTTAAATTTGCGCTTTGGAAGTTAATTTAAAATCGAAATCGTATTTGAAAACTAATAACCAGTGGTGATATGGAGCAGATAGCAGCCACTGTAGATGCGGGAACGTATCTTAAACAAACTAAGCCGTTTTATTTTGACAGGGATTTGTTGATTTTTAATAGTTTATTTCATTACAGATAAACCAAAACATTTCGAAACTCTTTCTGGCCTATGAATCAAGGTCAGCCTATAAAGGGTTTATTGGAAAAATACCTTTTATACAATGCGGATAAATTTATTGTTGTTGAAAATGGTAAGCGAGCATTTCATCACCCTTGCCTTCCACAAACATTATATTATTGCACTTGTGCAACCCAAAATCTACATCATTAATGCGGAATTACATCAATTTAACAGTTGTCATGTAATGAAGCGTTAGATTAGCTTTTAGAATATAGTGATGCATTACCAATGCAAAAATGCCATAGAATAACTGTTAGACTAGTAGATCCCGAATAAATACGATTTTTTTCTTGGCTCAGTCAGTACTAGCACATCGGTCCCAAGCTCGGTTCAAAGCTTAACGATTCGCCCCTAATACCGTAACTCTCACTAACACACCCTCAAGTATTTTTTTTCAAAATAACATAGCCGATCAAAACAACTACAAAGATACTAGGTACAGAAAAGCGCAAGAATTATTGCAAGGTGTATTTCGGACTGCAGACTGCAAGGTGTATTTCGGACCAAGGGGTTCTGCAACAGTGAACCAATTTCAAATCGCTAGTTGCATATTGATTGTTGATAATTCTATTTTAGTAATGCGTAAGACATTATAAAAGATATAGCATAATAAAATATATAGCATTAATTTGATCTTAGTGGGGCCCTTTTCAGCTTTAACCCAACATCAATGATGCACTAGACGTAATGCATATGTCCTATATATGCATGCTATTACAGCCTCGTGGTTACTTGGTTTGTCACTTGATTTAACAAATGTAATAATCTAGCCACAAACTCTTTACTATTAAAACATAATATACATATTACACTAACATATTACAGAGCATGCTTAGGCATTACTGAGGATCAATGGATGGGACCTATGCCATTGACCATTTGATCCAATGAACAAAAGTTATTTCTGCATTCAAATAGTTGCCAAATTTAGTGTTTATATTCTTTTCACCCACACATTATTTTTATCACGGAACCGATTAGGGCCGGCCCATTGACTCCTGATTTCTGTATTTATTTTGGTTGTAAAGTAAAATGACAGTCTATGGTGTTTTTTTCAAAAGATCTTCAATGATTTTTATAGCATGTTTTGCGGAAGCAATATCTAAAAAATACTCATTTTCATAAATTTCTGTTTTCATATTTATGAGTAAGTTCAACTCAAAACTAAATAAAAAAGGATTGGGGATTATTTTTCACCCATACTGGCCCGTCACTCGTTATCATACCAAAATAAAAAAAACTCAATAGAGGGTACGTTCGTTTCTCACGTTTTTGAGTTAAAGTTACTCAAATGTGAGTGAAAGCGGATGGCAAACAAAGATCCATATTTGTTATGAGAAATCGCAAAGCTTCTTCTAGTTGTATAAATTTTATCTAATTTTCGAGTTTGAATCAATGTGGATCTTTCTCAAACAGTGATTCTCGCCAGGCTTAAAGTGAAATCGAAAAATATGTTCTAACGATAATCATAATCAAAAAATTAAATTCTTTATTTAAAATTTACATTTGAAACATTTAGCTTTTTCCTAGTATTAATCAGAAATAATGCCTGAATAAGTGTGATATTCGAAATTGGGAAACAATCATCATCGCGTTTTCAAACACCTCAAATATCAGCGCTAATTGACTCAAAAGTATTCAGTAATAACATATTCCTCCAGTCAATTTGTATACTTATGTAACGTACAAGAGTTACTTAATACCCACATCCAAAAATTCAAGCAAAACACATGCGTTTGGTTGTCTTTTGAATCGAAACTCATTAAATTTCATGCATTTCTGACGACATTTCATAATTATTTTTTGCACTTGCTTTTTCGTACCACTACATAAACATTGCAGCGAATATAATACCTTGTACTTTATATACTTTGGAAACATACATCCCACTGACGTTTCTCTTTGTCAATCTTGACAATTCAAGATCTGTTCAAAAATTACGATACATGAAATTAAAGGGACCGAGGGTCGATCACAAATTACGTTTGTGATTTCTAAAAAGCACACAAGTATGTAATCGTTTATCGTTGGTAATACCATATCACATTTTTTCAACAACTCCCATGCTATGTAGCATTACATATACATTAAACATGTTATGATGCATTACTATATTTCTACAAACAGCTTAACGTTAAATACGCATTAAGTGATCCATTAATGCATTGTCTCAATAAATGCTTCATTGCTAGCTAAAAAGTAGCATTGGTGCAATATCATCGGGATGACGTTTTCCAATTTCACTTTGGAAATGAAAAACATATGCTCGAGCTGAGCTGCCTGTCAGATTCAGAATCGTCACCTTCATTCTCCTTAACCAAAAAGTTTGATTCTTAAAATTTCAGCAAAAAGTATGGATGCATTATGGGGAGCCGCGGGTTTTTCTGGTTGTTTAAATTCAGAGGACGGAGCTGTTTTTTCAATCTTTATTCTCATATTTATCATTTTCATTAATGATCCAGTTTCAACCTGCACCGGGCTTCAAAATTGTGTCGGCTTGTTGTGTGATGAACAGCGGTGGGTATGATTTCATTTGTAGCTCGTATCGGGTTGAGGTTTGCACTGATTAAAGGTTAGGGTATCGCAGTCTCAATGGCGGGTTTAGCAAGAAAAATCTAAAAATAGCTGCATGAAATATGTTCTTATAGAACGACAAAGAAGGTATGTTTGGGGTGTGCTTCCTTAATATTATGCAGTTGTCTTATATAATTCCATTGCTCTTATGGCTTAGAGCGTTAACACAACCGGCATTCATCAATCAGTCGTGAGAAGCCTTTGTTCGAATCCCGATGTAGAGGAAACACATTAGAGCTTATTAAAAATATATCCCATCATTGCTAGCGCAGATGCCATAAAATAAAATAAAATAATATCCCCACAATAAAACGTAACAGAAGAAATGAATTCATCTAGAAGAAAATTAAATATATTTTCGATGTTTCTTTTTCCAAAATACCCCAAGCTCTATATATGCTTTTTCAAATGCAATAAAACATTTCAGTAGAAGCAGTAATTCAACTGCTGAAAAAGTAACTATGCCCTAAATATACTTATTTTCGGGCTTCAATAAAGCATGTGCGCTAGCTTTAATTTGACAGGAGTGGGGCCCTTTTCGACTTTAGTTCTACTTTAAGGACGCAAGTAAGATTAGATTGCTTTATACCAAAAACTTATATCGTAATATAATGCATAATTGATGTATCTATATAGAGCTTCATGGTTACTTGGGATGGCATCTTCCGCAAATTTCTCGAGAATGCTAACTTAAGCCACAGAGAACACACATCAAGGCTCGAACATTTTTTTTTTCTAATTTACTGTGTAAATTTTTAAACGCAAACCGTTGGAAAAACATCGCTGCTCAGTTTAGGTTTTGCCAAACTAACATTGACAGACTATCAAATTTCGAGTCGGGCAAGTGGCACAATCAACATACGATTCACGGATTCACCTAAGCTAACAGAAACGAGCTGAAATTTTAAAATGGCAGTTACAGAAATTTACACTGGAAGGGCACTCAATCTTGTATGTTTGTTCCTGGGGGTGCGACAAATCCAGGTTCAAAATGATCGAAAATCCCACGCTAGCAACTCAATCTTTAAAAAATCTTGTAGCAGCTTGTGAATCTTAATCCATCAACTTGCATCGTGCTGCATCTTTTTGCAGTAAATCTTTGAAATTTTCATCAAAATCTTTAAAATCTTCTTTCTATCTACTGAGCGTGCGTATATCGCACAAAAGCAAAACAAAAACAAATCCTACATCTGAGATAGAGTCGCGCCCCCCGGTCTGTTCTCTGTGCTGGGCTCAAGCAGTATCGATTTAAAAAGTTAAGAGGTTACGGAATTTTGATCAATATTACCAAGCGGAATTTTGACAATAGGGTATTATAGGGATATGTGGTTTATAACATGGTTCGATAATAAATATATTAATATACCGGGATTAAATTTGTTTTTTCAATTTTGACAAGCGAAACTATTGAAAAAACAACTTAAAAGTATTATGAAAATTAATGAATGCAAGACAACACCACCCTATTTCACCATGAAACATGCTACAAAAAAAACAGACTACCTAAACCAACGATTTCTAGCATACAAAAATTGCATAGATTTTTCTTGTTTAAAAATCGAGAAAAATTAGTTGAGATTCATAAAAAATATTTTTGTGTTAGGATGAACGCCCATCATCGATTCAGTCGGAAAAAATTTTTTTTTTTTTTTAATTAAAACCCCCTATTGATCTGCATGGAACGAAAAGTCACCTTTACTTACGGAATTAAAGGTGCGACGAGCGGCGTTTAACATGCGAGGCACGATTTTCAACAGATCCGGTCAATTTATCTGCTTTGCCGATGATGTGGATATCGTCGGCAGAACATTTGAGGTGCTGGCAGAGCAGTACACCACTAAAGCGCGAAGCAGAGAAGATTGGTTAGAAGATAAATATGTCCAAAACGAAGAACATGCTGGCAGGCGGGACCAAGCACGACAGGACTCAACTGGGCAGCAGTGTAACGATCGACGGCGATGAGTTCGTCACTGGTTACTGTGGACGACGCTAACAGCCCTGAGATCCGAAGATGGATTATCAGTGGAAGCCGTGCCTACTATGGGCTCCACAAGCAACTACGGTCAAACAGGCTTAGCTCCCGTACGAAATGCATCCTGTAGAAAACGCTAATAAGACCGGTTGATCTCTACGGGCATGAGACGTGGACAATGCTTGAAGAGGACCTGCGAGCACTCGGAGTTTTTGAGCGACGGGTGTTAAGAACCATCTTTGGTGGAGTACAGAAGGACGGCCTATGGAGGCTAAGGATGAACCATGAGCTCGCGCAACTCGCCGGCGAACCCAGTATTCATAAGGTGGCAAAAGCTGGAAGGATACGCTGGGCAGGAAATGTTGCGAGAATGCCGGGCAACTATCCTGCAAAAATTGTGTTCGACGGGAATCCGGTTGGTACAAGACGACGTGGGGCGCAACGAGCAAGATGGTCAGACCAGGTGGAGCAAGACCTAGGGGGTACAAGGTGCCCAAGGGATTGGAGAGGAGCAGCCACGAATAGGACATTATGGAGGGATATTGTGTATCAGGCTTTGTTGTAGTATTGTGACGTTATGCCATGTAAATTAATAAAAAATAACTTACGGAATAATCGAGAGGTATATTTTTTCGAAAAATAAAAGTGATAGCTGCCATTAGTTTGCGTGGAAACCTTACAAATTTCAATTTTATGTTGCGGTCTGTAGGCTACTGCTGCAGAAATTTCTTTTCGTTTCTTTACTTTTCCGTTTTATTAAACGAAATTTAACATGGGTTTTGGGATAGAAAAAGAAATTTCTTTCAAACACTGACCTTAACGTGGATTATAGCCCAAACACAATAATAACGGAAGCTGGACGGCAACGGCAACGGTAATGCCCCGATCTGATTAAAGGCGCAGCTACAATGGGGAGCGCAGCGAAGCGTTGTGGCAGCTTTTGAAAGCTTGTCGGAAATAAAACAGGCTGGATCCAAGCCGGTTCTAATTGGCCATATTGAAGTTGTTTTCAACAACTGTCAAACTTGCCGTTTGCCGTTCCGTTTCCACAACCATTGCCTGTGACAGACATACAATGTACAGCTGTTGGTACAGCGTTATACCAACAATCAATATGCAACTAGCGATTTGAAATTGGTTCACTGTTGTAGAACCCCTTGGTCCGAATTACACCTTGAAACCAGCACCTTGTTATACATATTTGCGCCTTTGTTTTGATTTGTTGTGTTATTTTGACAGAGTATTTGAGAGTGTGTTCATGTGAGTTCATTATGAGGGGCGCATTATTAAGCTTGGGACCGATCTTGGGACCGATGTTCTAGTACTGACTGAGCCAAGAAAAAAATCGTTTTTGTATGGGACCTACTGGTCTTAGAGTTAGTCTATGGTTATACTCCTTTACAACCCGTTTGCACTACTACCAATATTACGTGATATAGAGTATCTTGAGTGATATGAGAGTATCTTGATATATCAAATGCCATACACATTATTTTTAGTGAAAACTAGATGTATAGATGCTGATATCAAGATACTCTATATCAAGTAATATAGGTTGTAGTGTGAACGGGGCATTAGTCTAGTACGTGTTTTTTGTACTGGATTAAAGTATTTGAAAGTTCGTTCAACGGTCAACGTTTTACGTCTGTCATAGGTACAGTCGAGGGTATAGTAATGATTTGGTAGTGTTATGCCTTGTTCGGACTACAGAGTTATAACATGTTATAACGGTTGTCAAATAATCGCAACAAGAAATTCATCATCAAGATAGGCTTATAACATGTTATGACTGTTCACGTTCAGTCTGGCCAGCGTTTTAGGTAGAATCGAAAAACGTTAATAATTACTTATTTGTTTACGGGTCATTTTACCTAAATTCATGCAGCCCCTCTAAACAAATTGAGGTAAAAATAACTCTAGAGATTGTAAATCTACTTTACTCAAAAAATAAGTAAAATCAAACGTAATCTGTCAATAAATTATATTGGTTCTCTGAGTTTTGCTAAGATTAACATTACAACCTTTATTGAGTGATATAGCACACACTAGAAAATAAAACCGAATTCGGCTGACTATCCACCGAGTTTTCATCTGCTGTACGCTCGGCAGTCTGTTCGGTTCATAGTGGAACAACCGAGCTCTCGTTAAATTTTTATTTCTAGCAATCTGTCAAATTCACCGAAAAACTCGGTTGACAAATATTAATCCAATCAGCAATAACCGAATATCGGTTAACTTAAATATTACCGAACGCTCTAAAACCAACCGACTTTTTTGTAGTAGTTACAGAATTCGGTTCTTTATGGTAGAGCTGGAATTTCGATTAAAATAGCTTCAAATTTCATAGTAATATTTCGATAATAATTTCGACAGTTACATTGTTTATTGATGCGATGCAAACAAGGGGTCAGACTTCCTGATCATTTGATCAGATCTTTCTAATTTTGATTGCGATCTTTGAAAAGATCAGATGATGTTCTAAAGATTTAAAATCTTTTATGACAGTTTGACCCAGGTCGCTATTTTACTTCAGTGTATCAACATAAAAACAAAAACATGCCTAATTCTAGACAAAATAGTCAAAAGGTCGAAAGTAACATTGACTTCTTGCGTCGTTTTCTGGGATCTGCTTGCTCCCACAAACAAAATAGCACAATAAACAGATGCAGGGAGTTATTATCTTACCGTCGGTAGTGGATGTAGATGTTATCAACCTGGAATTTCCAAGAAATTTACGTTTTAATTCATTGTTTACAATTGTTACTTGCGACCTTCTGACGTCTAGAATTATTTGTATTTGTTTTCCTATTACGCCTCATGATCGGTAGTTTTACGTGAGGCTTCGGCTGGCTTCAAACATATTTTCTCTTACATACTATGACCATATTATATTTTAAACCAAACGCGTTTTTTTTGGGAGAGCTAAAATTGATTTCTACTAGGTACTTGGGCAGAAAACCACATCCCAAAACCAGTGACTATAGATTCTATAGATTCTGTTCTCCCACGCTGGACATATTCTAGTCACCGAGCCGCCAATGAAACTCTGAACCTGTGGGGAAAAAAACTTCTTCAAAAGGTTTGGATACCATTCTTATGAAATGGCTAGAGTTCGAGCGATATCATGATGCTGACAAATTAACTTTCCAATGGACAGAAAGGTGCAAATGTATACACATACGGTGAAACGGCTGCAGAATCGACATCATTCACGTCTGTACGGTGAAAAACGCAGCATTAGCGGGGCCAAACTTGGTATTGTTCGTGGTCATATGAAAAAAAAAACACAAAATTGATCGAAACGACATACATTAAAATGCCTCAAGCTCTCCCGATGTTCCGACAGGAGAAATCCCGATAACACACGAAGAAAAACTTAAGAAACCTCGTCTCGATGCAGACAAATTTCGACGAGTGAACGAGTGGCCAAGGAGCCGAGCCATTCTGTGGCGCTCCTTATCGAAGTTTTCGTAATAAATTCGTCCCCCGTGAGCAGACGATTTCGGTATGCTGTTTTCGAAGGCAATCATTGACGGTGCAGGGACGAATAATTTATATATTATCATCTTCTAGTCTCGATCCCTCCCAAGTTCATCACCAGTTATGCTTTCTCACTATGTGTGAAAAACAACGGGTTTTTCTCAATTTTGTATCCGTGTATCATCCCAAACTACCACAATTTATTAGAACAACTTAATATCTTACGAGATGCAAAGTGCACATTAGTGAAACGTTATGTTAAAGCATTTATTAATCACCTTTTCTCATCATCTCTTTTCTCATGACTGTACAAAGTATAGGCTACCAACATAAACTTCCTTCTTTAACAAAAAGATAACGATGCATTCGCGGTCCAACAACTACAGTCCAATGCTCGAACAGGAGCAAAACGTAATTAATAGCCTATATCGCGAATATTGAATCCTACGCAGGGAGTGAACCTGAAAAGAGAATATACGATAAATGACTAGACAATCAAGAAAAATTTTACGTCCATACTGCAAACGTTGAACGCTCACTATCGAGTCAGGTTCTTGTCAGTTCCTCAGTGTCACAACTCAGTTCCTGTCACAAACATTGCATGAGCAATCGGAACGTGCAGCACCTGCTGCTGGATAAATGCAAAGTAGATCCACGCCAATTCACTGAACCTCATTTCAACGGCTACGGTGCGCCCCCCACAAGACAGCCAGCGATTCATGGATCTCCACATCGCGACTCAATCAGCCAACAACCGGATCCCAATACTGGAGTAAGCCTTTGGCTCTGCCAGATTTCGAAAATGGATTGGCCAACGTGAATAATCGATGATTGTCCTTCGATGAGATCATACCGACAGCGCATGAACACATTTCGGGTGCCTTCTGGTGGATTCCTCGTTACTTTTCGAGCCTTCTTTTCCGGGCTATTCAAGTTAATTTCATGATTCCGATAATTCACAGTAATGCTGCCACTTCCGTCAAATTCGTTTGTATCAAATCGCTGGTCCATTCGCGATTGACCGTCACTTGGCCATTTTCCTGAGCAACAAGCAAGGAAAAATTTCCGTTTTTGACGGTGAAAACATAAATAATGAATAGTTATTAGGCTTAGAGGTGTCTAACGCACGCACACTACAGCGCCGTTTAGATCAAAGGAGTGCAAGTAAGAAAGAAAATCTTGTGGACGAAAACAAACCATCGTTCCTCTGCATGTGCTAGAAAGGGAAAGGTGATTAAACGTCAAAAAGCCTAAACGGCTGAAAAAAATAGACTGAAGTAAAAGTGTATGTTGTTTTACCAAGATTGCACGATCAGCGGCCGATCTTTTTGAAAGATTTGAAATCCTTTGAAAATTTTAAATTGACCAGATTGACCGACCCCTTGGATGCAAACAATCTTCATATATTAGTAAACGTGCATCCTCCTTTTGAAGTCTCTCGGCAATGTTTCCTTTTTTCACCAGGCAAAACAGCACGGAGAATTTTCGCAAACACACATTCTTCGAGCACACGCACACAGCACAGCACACGCGATACTTTCAACAATCAGTATGCAACTAGCGATTTGAAATTGGATCACTGTTGTAGAACCCCTTGGTCCGAAGTACACCTTGAAGCCAGCACCTTGCTGTACATATTTGTGCCTTTGTTTTGATTTGCTGTGTTATTTTGACAGAATATTTGAGAGTGTGTTCGTGTGAGATCATTATTAGGGGCGCATTATTTGGGACCGATGTGCTAGTACTGACTGAGCCAAGAAAAAAATCGTATTTGTATGGGACCTACTGGTCTTAGAGTTAGTCTATGATACTATACTACACTCAACAATAATCTTAAAAATTTAATAAAGTTAAACTTAAAAACGAAGCTTTGAAATTCCATAAGCCTGAATTATGAATGGATTCTGTTTCACACGGCGTTGTTCTTCTACGCCTTCAAGCTTTTCTATTTACAAGTGTTGATATATACTAGTGGTCAAGTCACTAGATCCATAACCTCAACGTTCAAGGTTCAAATCCAGGTTGCTCCATATATTTATTTTTTCAACATCATTATTCATTGATTGATGAGATATCATCATTGATTTCTCGTGGCAAATATTCATAATGCAATCTTATGAATGTCGAAACTTTAGTTCGCTGAGTGTATAGTACGCCAAAAACGCGAACTAAATTAAATATTCGAAGGATGGCGCTGAAATTAAAGTAAAATTCGACAAAGATTCATTAGGGCCTAACTGACAAACGTAAAAATGGCTTCTTCCGTAAATATCTTGTGAAATATGGCTTGGTTATGGGCGTGACGAAGGGCTTGTTGGGGGGGCTTATTGAGGGCTTATTGAGAAATCCAACTTGAAAAAAGAAGAAGACACCGAGTGGTGATAAATCTTACAGCTCCCATGTTAAAGTATAGGACGAAACTTTTAAAATGCTATTAGAAATTCAAATGAAATTCTTATTAGGTTCTTATTAGTTTGTTGTATGATGTAAGGAAAAGTATACTGGAATCAAGAACGCATTCGTTTGTCTTACATTCCCAATGCGGGGTCACGAGTGAGCGCCTTAACTTACATTTTCCATAATATTCAGCCATGCTCATGCACGAAGAAACATCGCTGTAAGCGTTGTACAATTATTTTTGCACTCACTGTCCATAGGTTTGCATATTCGGTAAGCGCAGCGCTCTCTATTGGTGAAATTTTTATTGACATCGTCAAGGATTGCATGCAAGATTTTGAGCCAATCTTGCGAGGGACCAATAAATTGAAACATTAATGGTCCATCGAATGTAAATTATAAGAACTGTCGATACTCTGATGTGTGTTCAAATTAAAGTTCAAATGCTATTCTGTCAAGTTTGCTACGCAACACGAGCAAACATAGGACAAGTCGAGTTATAAGTACGAGACACTGAAAAAGTCTGCACATTGTATTATGGTTTCTGTTGAAAATCGAATTTCTCGACTGGCGACAATCGGTTTTATTCTCGTTCTGGATGTTATACCTAATGTCGGAAGTAGTGCGCTGTATGGCACAGTGCACTACTTCCGACATTTGGCATAACGTACCAGAACGAGAGAAAATCGATTGTCGCCAGTCGATAAATTCGATTTTCAACTGAAACCATAATAGACGAAATACGCGTTTCTGTCAAGATAAGCAAAGGTAGTTTGAATAAAATGGAAAATACTAATTTTTCTTCTAATTTCTAGTCATACAAGGGTATATAATTCTAGATTATGGTTTTGCAAGTTTGGAGTTTAAATTATATATTCAAATAATTATTGAAATTATTTAAAAAATTTTACCTTATAAAATTATAATTATGTAAATTTATTTTTAAAAGGAATGAACAGAAAGAAATTTTTATTTTGCATCATTTGTTTTACCTTATACAAATTTTTCCTAAATGAATATTTTAAATTATATCAAACATCATTTCTAACTTATCACTGCAAATAAATCAAAATATTATTTAATATTCTATGAATATTAACCTGTAAAAAAAAACAGATATGTTAGCGGAAATTAACTAATACGTTCAGAATTATTAAAAAGTGATTCAGTGATAAACTAAATATAATTTAAATTAATTCAATTTACAAGCTTGGCTAAATGTTTAAAAACGTACTGCTAATTGTTTTTAGTAAATTTAAGTTGGTACTTAGGGAAGGTCCATTAATTATGTCACGCAGTAAGGGGAAGGGGGGGGGGGGTCTGGCAAAACGTGACGGTCCATACAAAAAACGTGACAAGTGGGGGGGGATTATGAAAGGCCATTTTTTGCGTGACTTAATTAATGGACGTTCCTTATTTAGATGTCTCCGGTGTGGAAAACAATTACTAAGAATGATTACTATAATAGCAACGACCGGTGTGGTGATGTGTGACTAAGTTAAAATGAGAGCGCTGTGCGCTTCTAAAATAGCAGCGCAAATGAAAACAACCGGTACTGTTGCTCTTAAAGTCATTACCCCGATTTGTGAAATTTATCGTTTTCGAATTGGAAAAAAATCACAGTTTTTAAATAAGCATTAAGGCGGACCCCATGGACTAAGCTGGACCCCAAGCGATATCAGATGGATACAGGTGCGGAAAATCGAATTTGTCGTCTGCTTTGCTCACCCGCTGTGAAATAATGAAAAAGACGACATTCATACCTCCTCACCTGTTTACATCCCATTGATGTCATGTTCTAATGTCAATAAAAAGTGTGATCGTTGTGTTTTGAAAAAGGAAGTGTACAGAAAGGGATACTAGTGAGAATTTTCAACTTAAAACTTCAGTTAAAACTGAATATTTCAGTGGAATATCAAACACTTCATGAAAGTTACAATAACTCCTAAATAAGTCTCGAGAATTTCAATAAAGTTGCAAGAACTTCAAGAAAGTTCCAAGAATTTTAAAAATACTCCAAAATACTTTACAAAAAGTCCCATAACTTAAGTGAAGTAACGAGAATTTCTATGTTCGTGGATGTGAAAATCCTTAAAAATTCAATGGAGTAGTCCCAAAAACTTCAAAGTCAGACTACAGAAAAATTTCAAAGCTTTAGGGATTTTTCAGAAGAATTTCAGAAAATAGCTAGTAACTTGAGTCCAGTCCTGAGAAAAATTGTTGTAACTTCAGGTAAGTTCTGAGACTTTCTGAGAAATTCGAAAGAATTCGTTCCTGGGACGTCCCTCAGGATTTTATCGAAAAGTCTGAAGAAGTTTTTAATAGTTCATAGAACTCGTTTGTATGGAAGGGTGGTGCTTATTGATCTTAATGGCAAGTTTATCCATGGCAATATCTCGAAAACTATGCCTCGAAAACAATTGTTCTCTGGGCCGAAGGAAGAACCTCAAACAAGGAATCTCGTTCTTAGTACAAAATGGTCGATGATTTTCGAAGCATTATAAAAATTCAAGAAAATATAATTATTCAATTTTTCAATAAGTTTGTAAATGTACGAAGGCCCTGAAGAACCACAACGTAGCAACAAATATTTAGAAAATCAAAAATCTCAATAGAATTGTAATGGGCTGTTAATTTTTCACACGAATTAAACTCATCTAATAATTTTAACGTAATTAATAACGACCAGAATATCGCAAAGAAAAAATATATAGAACTTTGTTATAAAAACTGAACATCCAGCCCTGCTCTACCCTTCTGAGTTTAAGTTCTCCGATGTTTCAAGTTTGGGGGTTTCTCGAAAGTTTTTAGAACTACACGGAAAATTTGACTCTCGAGGACTTCTTTGAATTTCTCCTTTCGAAGTTCTCTCTCTTTATCTCTCTCTCTCTCTCTCTCTCTCTTTCTCTCTCGATTATCGTTCAAAAAAAAGTTGGACTCTTTTCAATGAATAGTAGTTTTTAGAACTACACGGAAAATTTGACTCTCGAGGACTTCTTTGAATTTCTCCTTTCGAAGTTCTCTCTCTTTATCTCTCTCTCTTTCTCTCTCTCTCTCTTTCTCTCTCTCTCTCTCTCGATTATCGTTCAAAAAAAGTTGAGCTCTTTTCAATGAATAGTCTAGATCAATTCTGGAAAAATCAAGTTTGCACATTGGCTTTTTGTGTCAAAGTCTACATGTCCAGAAAGTTTAATTGAAATCTGCAAGGGTGCTGAATCCTTCTTTCTGTTAAATTCTCGAGGTATCTGTAGTACACCCGCCATCAGGTTTTTTACGGTATAATCAGATAAGTCCGCCGCGACAATTCTCCATCTTCTCTTAAAATCATCGGTACCATTTGCTTTCTTTTTAGTTTTGAAGAGTTTCCGCTTAACTAAAGCCTAGTACTTCTCTATTGAGCGAAGTTCAGGACACTTTGATGGATTGGCTGTTTTGGCACTTTTTTGACCTCTTGTACCTTATACAGGACGGATTTCGCATAGTGACAAGAGGCCAAATTAGGCCAAAACAGAGCTGGAGATTCGTGGCTTCTGATAAAGCAACCAAATCCTATTGATTGTGCCGGTAGAGACGAAACTTTTAGATATTCGACCACAACTACATAAGCCCTGCCAAATAAAATACTTCTTTGGGAATTTAGACACCTTCTTTGTGTGCTCGGAACGGTGATTCTTTGCATTGCGATGTAAAAAGCCAGACCCGAAAGCTGTTCAAAGTCTTCGAGTACGTATGTTTCGTGGTCCATTATGATACAGGAAAATTTTTGCAAAAAATTGTTGTAAAGCACCTTAGCACGACTTTTTGCATTGAAATTATGCTTTTCATCATAGTTGGGCACCTCTTTTACTTTGTACGCCTTCTGTCCTTCCCTTAACTTCTCAACTTTGCGAGCCACATTTCGCACAGAATGATTAGGAGTTTTCTCAGTAATTGCTACCACCTTTTTGTCCATTTGTTGGGAGCACACTTTTCGATTTGTTCTACTTCCAACCTTCCGATTCACAGTCAAGCGTTGGTCAAATGATTTGCTAACACAAAACCCGATACTTTGCGTACCGATAAACCCGATCGCGTACCGATAAATTCGGATTTTGCTTCCGTTCGCACAAAATGCGTTAGCGCACTTCCACTTGATTCGACGTCAAATATAGTGGAGAGATTCAGTTTTCATATAAGTGAATAGTTTCAGCGATCTGTGAAATAATTCAAAATCTAAACTGAAAGAAAAGTGTTCGAATTTTATCATGGACAGGCTTTATTAACGTTGCACGGAAAAAGCTAACTTAAATTTTTACCATGAGAGTACAAAAGATAGAACCAGGCATCGTTTTCTCCTTCCTTTTTACTCACACTAGAATTTCTGAACACAAGGGCACCAGCACCTGTCAAATCTGAGGTATGACGTTACTGTGATTTAGCCCATTGGAACGATGCCAGGTTTGGTTAAGGCGAATCGCTGCTTCATGTATTTTTTACTATCTTTTATCTCTCTTTAGCAAACTTACCTTCCTATTTCAAATGGATAAATCTCGATTGTTAGTGAATGAACATTGAATCGAACTCTATCAGATTGCTCACACTTGTAATTGAATTTTCAATATTTAGTACAGATTCTGAATTATATCAAATCTAAATGCAGATGTAATGGCTGCCGTCGAGAATGCTTCCAGCATAAGCCCTTAAAACACCACATCTTCTCCCTCACTTCCTATGGTGCTTCCGGATGAAAACGGCCTCTTCCGACAGGCATTTGGATTTCGCATTACCATATACAGCAAGCCCCGAGGAAAAGAACAGTGACTTCGACATCCCTTCTACTCTGATGGTCAGCCGCAGGAAAACCTTTTTCAGGAACATGACCTCGCTGCCCACTTTCTTGGAAGTGGACGTGAAATATCCAGTCCCCTGTAAGTCATTGCCGTATGCTGTGGGTTTATATCTCATCGTACATCAGAACATCGCGCTTCTCCGGGGAGAATCTACTTAACCATTATCATCAACCGCTGCTTCTGGGTGATGTCTGCCTCTCAAGACGGCTGGTTTGAACCGACATCCCGAACGGAACAGTTGGCGTTTAAAGGCAGCAACCACTCCACTTGTGATTCATCACACAGTACGGAACACTTTTTTCTACCACTCAGCTTCTTCTGTTCGACAGTTAAACCAAAGAAGAATGCTAAGATGGAACAGTTGGTACAAATATTTTTTCATTTCAGTGTCCTTTTCAAAAATTAAGAACGGTCCCTTTCGCCTGAGCACTCCCCAGTAAACGGGCTGAGAGATCTTGTTATCCTCATGCCGTTCCCTCGTTGTGCAAACAAAGACCAAAGTACCTTGAAAACAAGGTAAAGTATATTGCCAGATGTCATAGTATTCTCACATACACGCTCATTCGAGCATACTCAATGTTAAGTAAATTTTACTCAATTTTTGCTGAGTAATCGTATTTTATGAATTTGATTTATTGTTTTTCAAAACACAAGAAAACTGCGCCAAACTCAATTTTGAGATAGCTACATATTATTTTTTTAAATAATATAAAATGGGTCGGATACCGTCGTTTTAAATTTGCGCGTTGGAAGTTAATTTAAAATCGAAATCGTATTTGAAAACTAATAACCAGTGGTGATATGGAGCAGATAGCAGCCACTGTAGATGCGGGAACGTATCTTAAACAAACTAAGCCGTTTTATTTTGACAGGGATTTGTTGATTTTTAATAGTTTATTACATTACAGATAAACCAAAACATTTCGAAACTCTTTCTGGCGTATGAATCAAGGTCAGCCTATAAAGGGTTTATTGGAAAAATACCTTTTATACAATGCGGATAAATTTATTGTTGTTGAAAATGGTAAGCGAGCATTTCATCACCCTTGCCTTCCCAAGTAACCACAAACATTATATTATTGCACTTGTGCAACCCAAAATCTACATCATTAATGCGGAATTACATCAATTTAACAGTTGTCATGTAATGAAGCGTTAGATTAGCTTTTAGAATATAGTGATGCATTACCAATGCAATAATGCCATAGAATAACTGTTAGACTAGTAGATCCCGAATAAATACGATTTTTTTCTTGGCTCAGTCAGTACTAGCACATCGGTCCCAAGCTCGGTTCAAAGCTTAACGATTCGCCCCTAATACCGTAACTCTCACTAACACACCCTCAAGTATTTTTTTTTCAAAATAACATAGCCGATCAAAACAACTACAAAGATACTAGGTACAGAAAAGCGCAAGAATTATTGCAAGGTGTATTTCGGACTGCAGACTGCAAGGTGTATTTCGGACCAAGGGGTTCTGCAACAGTGAACCAATTTCAAATCGCTAGTTGCATATTGATTGTTGATAATTCTATTTTAGTAATGCGTAAGACATTATAAAAGATATAGCATAATAAAATATATAGCATTAATTTGATCTTAGTGGGGCCCTTTTCAGCTTTAACCCAACATCAATGATGCACTAGACGTAATGCATATGTCCTATATATGCATGCTATTACAGCCTCGTGGTTACTTGGTTTGTCACTTGATTTAACAAATGTAATAATCTAGCCACAAACTCTTTACTATTAAAACATAATATACATATTACACTAACATATTACAGAGCATGCTTAGGCATTACTGAGGATCAATGGATGGGACCTATGCCATTGACCATTTGATCCAATGAACAAAAGTTATTTCTGCATTCAAATAGTTGCCAAATTTAGTGTTTATATTCTTTTCACCCACACATTATTTTTATCACGGAACCGATTAGGGCCGGCCCATTGACTCCTGATTTCTGTATTTATTTTGGTTGTAAAGTAAAATGACAGTCTATGGTGTTTTTTTCAAAAGATCTTCAATGATTTTTATAGCATGTTTTGCGGAAGCAATATCTAAAAAATACTCATTTTCATAAATTTCTGTTTTCATATTTATGAGTAAGTTCAACTCAAAACTAAATAAAAAAGGATTGGGGGATTATTTTTCACCCATACTGGCCCGTCACTCGTTATCATACCAAAATAAAAAAAACTCAATAGAGGGTACGTTCGTTTCTCACGTTTTTGAGTTAAAGTTACTCAAATGTGAGTGAAAGCGGATGGCAAACAAACATCCATATTTGTTATGAGAAATCGCAAAGCTTCTTCTAGTTGTATAAATTTTATCTAATTTTCGAGTTTGAATCAATGTGGATCTTTCTCAAACAGTGATTCTCGCCAGGCTTAAAGTGAAATCGAAAAATATGTTCTAACGATAATCATAATCAAAAAATTAAATTCTTTATTTAAAATTTACATTTGAAACATTTAGCTTTTTCCTAGTATTAATCAGAAATAATGCCTGAATAAGTGTGATATTCGAAATTGGGAAACAATCATCATCGCGTTTTCAAACACCTCAAATATCAGCGCTAATTGACTCAAAAGTATTCAGTAATAACATATTCCTCCAGTCAATTTGTATACTTATGTAACGTACAAGAGTTAATTAATACCCACATCCAAAAATTCAAGCAAAACACATGCGTTTGGTTGTCTTTTGAATCGAAACTCATTAAATTTCATGCATTACTGACGACATTTCATAATTATTTTTTGCACTTGCTTTTTCGTACCACTACATAAACATTGCAGCGAATATAATACCTTGTACTTTATATACTTTGGAAACATACATCCCACTGACGTTTCTCTTTGTCAATCTTGACAATTCAAGATCTGTTCAAAAATTACGATACATGAAATTAAAGGGACCGAGGGTCGATCACAAATTACGTTTGTGATTTCTAAAAAGCACACAAGTATGTAATCGTTTATCGTTGGTTAAACGTTCCCCGAATTGTTTTATGATACGAGACACTGTTGACTGGTGAACTTTCAACATTTTCCGATGGCTCAGTGCGAAAAAAGTGGGTTGTTGTGGTGCGTGTGCAAAATGTGCTCGCGCACTTGCTTTTCCTTCGACTCCATTTTAGAATTTACGACACATTTCACAATGAAACTCACACAGTGTAAACAATACACGCTGAGGTCATTTCACCCAAAATTTCGTTGAAATCAACCCAAAGGGTAAAATGTTACAGCTTATTGAAAGTGATGCAATTTAACTTTATGTCACAAATGTCTCGAGTGTCCCAAAGGTAACAAAAAACTTATTGACATATATTTATCCATGATTGAGTAACATAAAGCTATCGTAACTTTGTCATATATACATATTTAGGATTCCAAAAGGTTGTACCCAGTACAGTGAACACCACTTCTCTATCTATATCACCATCGCTAGTTATCGTCTATCGCAAATGAAAGGACGAAAGCGATTATTTGCAGATATACTTTTTGAACTGTAATTATTTTTCCATTCCACATTTCCGTAAATATTTACCCAGGCAGCATCCATTGAAACGTGTGTCAATGTGGGGTGCGACAATTTGAATACTTGATCTGTTTCTTTGCTTCCGATTCGGTCAGAACAGTTTGGTTTCCTCTACCAGAAATGGTGAGTGTATTGTCGCTTCTGTATAAAATGTTAAAAAAACGGACAACGGTATTGGATTTTATTCTCGGTATATATACGTTATACAGAGTTTCGAATGATGTGCGCATTACAACTCTTCATTGCTCGAGTGTAGCGTGTTATTTCAGTTTTCAAGTCGAACGACAATACCTTTTCTGTTCTATAAATGATCCGGCAAATCGATGTCATTCATCTGTGGTAGACGGATATTGGAGCGGCTGGTTTAAAAATAATGCCTTGGCCAAGTCGGGGTCAGATCATCATCGTTTGGAATAGGTGGAATCTGCATGTTTGCTTTTCATTTCTAATGCTCTCAGTTCTGTCGTTGACAAATAGATGTGATGTCGAAGAAGCATTTCGTTCTATCTCGTGTAGTGCAATGATGTTGTATCATGGCGAATGAGGATGAAAGGGCATGAAATAATCGACAATTAGAACTAATGTGTTGAAGGAAGCATTCGGTTGAGCAGAGGTGGTCACACAGAGCCTTTAGAGAACTTCAATAAGGAATAAATCATGTGTCTGGGATTGATTAAAACATCGATTCCTTCGTTGGAATCTATACTGCCAGTTAAACTTCTTTTGCTTTGGCAACGTTAGGAGACAAAGCATGGTGCCTATATATGATTCATGGAACCAGAGAAATTCCAGCAATCCAATAAATCTTTGATGCTGAAAAATTATGAGTGGTATTTGCTTCAAATCAAGATCATCAACTTCAGTGGCACAACTGGTACGATTGCTAGAAACGGATTGGTTTCATAAATCAATTTCGTGCTTTCCAATTCTCCTAGCCGGCATTACGCTTTGGAAAACCTCACAATCCTGTGCGCAAAGGTCGACGTTATCTGTAAATGGGTTATGGTT
>JASCZW010013795.1:0-24557 GCA_034211315.2 Aedes japonicus | reverse complement strand
TCCATCCATTTTTCTGGGTTCTTCTTCCACGCTGATTCCGGTACGCTTCTCTACTTACGGCTCCTGCTACGGCTCACTCTTCTTCGGCTACTACTACGGCTACGGCTGCTATTTCCAAACTGTTTTTCTACAGTTTGTATTATTCTGTCTCTTGTTTTCATCATTGCTGTTCTGCTTTCCCTTTACTTTTCTCCAGTTCTTCTTCTTCGACTTCTGTTCGTTCATCTGGCTTATCATCGGACGCTTCACCTTTTTTCGTTTTCTTCTTCCAGCTAACTTTGATTTCCTGGTTTCGCTACTAGTTTGGAAAACAAGGTCTTGTTTTCCAACTAAGAAAGTTCAGCGTTCGTGTTATTTTTCTCCTCTGTACCATCCCAGAGCGTCGTAGACTAGTCCCAATGTTATTTTTCTGCCTTTTGGTTACAAATTCCGGAATTTGAGCAGTAATTTGCCGGACATCCATCACCGTGTCGCAACTGGCTTGAAGGCTTCCAGTCTATCGGCTTCGTAATTGCCACTGATTCCGGCGCGCCAGAGATTCGGCAGAATCAAATAGGTTTGCTATTTTTCCATTCTTGTATCCACGGATGTCGGGATTTTTCCGCCACCAATGCCGGTAGGCAGCCAGCAGAATCCGATAGAACCAACCAACTCGTTGTTCTGGTTCTGGATCGTGACAGCTTCCATTATGGCGAATGCCTCCGCAGAGGCGACGCTACATGCTTTTGGAAGACTGTAGGTGCCAGCAATTCCTCCCTTGAAGAATGTGGCAGCAGCTGAACAAGAGTCCCTAGATGTATCGTCCAACACCGATGATGTGTATAACATCGACATCAACCTGAACAAACTTCTGTGGGCTCTCGACAAAGGTCGAGGTGCTTCGACAGCTGCAGACATGATAGGGTACCCAATGTTTCAACGTCTTTCCCCTCTCTGTGAAAATTACGCTACTTTAGCTGCTGAACAAAATCTGACGCAATGGTGAGTTCACCACCAGTTGGTGGAATGCTATTGTAGTTCCCATTCCAACGACGAACAGCCACGATTCCGGACTCCTGCCTTCCGACCAATCTCGTTCATCAGCTGCATGGCGAAGCTGTTTGAGCGAATCATCAACCGTCGACTGATTGCCGAGCTAGAATCGAGTGGACGACTTAACAAACGCCAACACGAGTTTCGAGCAGGACGAGGTACGAAACCTACTGCAGAGCTTGAGAGCCTCTGCCAATCGGAGGCGAACACTCACTGATAGCCTCCCAAGATCTGCCGAAAGCATACGATACCACCTGGCGACCAATCATTGTCAGAAACAACCGGGGTCAAATCCGTCACACAATTGTCCTCCTCGTATCAGTCAGTTACCGGTAACACTTCGGCAATCGATGTGAGTCCCTGTTTCAAGAGCTTTGCGCAGAGGTTCTGCTGGCGAACTTTGTCAGACACATCCAACAGCGACCACTTCCCAATAACGGTTTATATACCCGGATATTTTCGCTCGCAAGCGGCACGACAAAGGTGGCTCAATGATCTGGCTGACGGGCCACTATATGAATGTATCACAACTGAGACCATCCGGCCAGTTGTCGAATGGGATGTTAGTAGTTTCGCCGAGAAGTTCATAGCAGCAGCGATTAGATCCATTCCGCGAAACAACGGCCGTGATGGTGTTCTGGAGTAAAAGCAGCAATACGGCGGTGGCGAAAGTGTCTGCGTTTCCTTCGACGACTACAGCAATCTATTCCCATCCAATCCATAGCGTTGGCGGAATTTCAGGAAGCTAGAGCAATAGCATGAAAAGTGATTGACGAATCGAAGGAGCAATCATGGATGAACTTTGAGGAGAACACTCTGCGTAGCAGCCAACAGCGACGATCCGTTGTACTTAAACGCGCTGACGGATTCACGGATAATCCCGAATAAATAGCGGAAGAACTAGCAAAGTTCTACACCATAGGATCAGTGACTTCCAGCTACACTCCATCCTTTCAAGTGTCAAATACGACCGCCGAACGAATAAAGATTGATTTTTAGCTTAACGATAACGACGTACACTACGTTGACATCACTCTGAACGAACTCTGGACCAAGGGCTCGTCGACCGGTCCCGACATGATTTCAACTCGATGTTTTCAACAAAATCTGATGAGTTCTCTACCAGCCTTCGTTCCAATTCCAAAACCAAACTGCCGCGATATCGGACCTGACGCATGCCGACCGACTAGCTGCATGGCTGCTTGAGCAAATCGTCAACCGTTGTCTGATCACTGAGCTGGAATCGAGTGGACGACTTGTCACTTATTTAGTACACAGAAACAAAAGCGTTCCCGAAAATGAAAACGGACCGTGATCTAGTTCACGTTTCCAGGATTTTTACCTTTAAACATGATTTAGTTCATGATTACGGGATTCAGTTCAAGGTGTATTTATACGTGTTCTCGAATTCATGACTGCAGTTCGCGGATTTGAGCATGGATTTTTTTCCGTGCAGAGCTGGAGAGATCGTTACAAATCACCGATGAACACTGTAGGACTGCCGGTGCCTACGAGAGCGCACGACAACGAGCAGCTACGGAGACCGATCCTGTTCCGATAGATCGTTGCGCCGAAAGCGTCATCAATGCTGTTTTTGACAGTTCAGGGGCTTGTTTACGTGGGCTTAAGAATATTTTCAGTAAGATCGGTTTTTGAGATTGCGATGCTCAAATTGTTCTGGCAGATTGAATTTAACACCCGGAAAACAGACACCAGTGCTTAGATTTACGTCATTTCCTGAATCTAATCGTACCACAGAATCCGGAAAAAGCCAATGGACAATTTCGTTCCGAGCGGTCGAAGATTCTAACACCCATATGTAAACCAGCTCCCTGAACTCTCAAGAAGATAGAGTTAATAGATTCGGTGCAATGATCTGTTACTGCTGGATTTCTGGGCACACTGATGTCAATGGGAATACCTCAATATGTCGGAAGGAATGTCTTGAAAAGCCTGTGTTACCTCACATCTGGAAGCACAAAAGTCCGACACTGTTTTTTTCCTGATTTGGTTGCCGCAAAGCCCATTGAAAAGTTTGCTCACGTCGACAAATTGAAAGAGGACTGGATGTGCGCCGAAGCATCAAGGAAATAGTTGTCCAAAACCTGATGAAAAACATTAAGAGTAAAATACAGAAGCAATAAGAATAAATCAGTTTTTCTCCTTACTTATAACTAATGATACAGTCCCTATTTTTTCAGCTCCTTCCGACAGTCTACTTTGTAATGCAGGCGTTATTACAAAGATTAAATCGAAGAAAAGAATTTAACCACTGCAGTAACGTGCTACTTTGCAATAGCTTCTTTCCGCTTTATTCATAAAGAGGAGACATCCCTGAAGAGAAATCGACAATCTATTTTGTGGGTCGAACGAGTCGAAACAAGTCGTCAATTGTCGATTACTAGGTTAGTCAAAAAGTTTTGAAAGCGACATCCCTTTTAATACTTCGTTTTTCATAAGAACGTACTCAAAATTTCATTTCGATCTGTCAAGCAGAGTTGCCACATGCACAGATTTAACACAGATTTTTTCATTTTTTCATAAAAATATATGTATGTAAAGATTACAGATGTTTGAGATAAACCTACACGCAAAGAAAAAACCGCAGTAGAAACCACCATTTCGAGGGTTAAATTAAGCGCAATCACCAACAATTTTCAGCTGACAATAAATGCGTTTGATTTTACCATGCCTGCGATTACATCAAACATGGTGCAGTTGATATCAATATGAGGTCTGTCAAATATACCACAAATGTTGATGTTTTAACCATAAGTCCATAAGTCGGGTGAAATGGTAGTTTTTACTACAATATTTTTTTCTGTGTAGATTTTTAAGATTACTTGTAAATGCTTGTCTATTCAAAAACCTCAAGTTTAAAAAAAAATGAGTTCATTTTAGGATATAACTTTTCACCAATTATTCTACTCTAAGTGTGCTGTTTAAGGCCCATGAAACAAAAAAAAACTGATGTTGAAGGAGATGTTCGCTCATCACCATGCGGCACCAAGAGTGAACAACAATGTTTTTGGCTAGAATTGAAAGATATGAAGAGAAAGTTTTTGATAGTTCCGCTAGTGTGCGGCAGGCTCGGAAACATAGCAGATGTTCTTAGGAAAAAAAAAAAAAAAAAAAAATATTGACACTGACACGATAGAGACAGATGAAAGTCTGAAGATCAGTTTATGTGTGTGCCCCAAAATGATCTCTCCATAAATTTTTGAGATAATTTTAAAGAATTTCCCATAGACAAGTTTTCAGAAACAGCGTGAGATATTCCTCTTGGAGTTTCTAAAGGTATTCTTTAGTAGTTTGTAGGCATTCCGCCAGGGATTTATTCAGGAGTTTCTTTAGGCATTCCCTCGCCAGATTTTCGAGACTTTATTGTGAAAATTTATGAAGGATTCCCTGAAGGATCTCCTGGAGGACACCTGAAAAAACTACAAAAAATTATAAGGTACTTCCTGAAGTAATTCTTGGATAAAATCCTGATTTGTTGCAGAAGATTTGTTGGATCCAAAGAATTCCAGATGATACAAAATATTTTGGAATTGATGCCTTTAAAAGTTCCGCATCCATCTGCCCCCAAATGGCTTTCGTTGGAGTCAGTTGCCAAAACAAGTTTGGGAAAGTTTTCGGAGCTCGGGTTGTTTTTCTCATTCCAATCCAACTGCGACAAAAGTCAAAACGGCACAGTGCATTTTCTGCCATCTTAATGAACCAATGACACAGCCACTTCTCCATTTTTTGAGCTAAGTATTGCCCCTTGTCAACAAAGCACACAGTATCTTCCAGTCAGAAGCTCTGGAATTCCCGAACATGTGCAATCAGCGAAAGTCTCGCTAATGGTTCTGCTTGCAAATATTTGTGAAGATTATAACCTAAACACCTAACGGATTTAGGAGTTTCTGATTTTGAGAAACATCTTTTTAGGAAGTCAAAATTTATATTGGAGTTGTAGCGGGAGAAACGCTTAGATCTGTTACTCTCGCTGATGCAAGGAAAAAGGTTTTCTATTCGATTTACTATGCCTTCTAAACCCAGTTGTTGAACCAGATCATTGAGCGCTTTGATCTGAACGATTCAGCTCTCATTTCTGCAGCGCGAGTTGATTCAAAGAAGCTGCACTTCGATGGAGTTCAACTCGATTGTCAAACAATATCCGAACAATGTTGAGGTACAGGCCATCGAAAATGAGTTTCGTGACCTGATGGCGGCAATCATCTGCAAGGACATCGAGGTGGAAGAATCGAATGATTTGGAATCTTGTTGGAGATAACTGCTGTGTTTCAAACGAGCAGATGGGAAGTTGGTTTTTCCCTACACACAAAGAATTATGATTGTTAGAATTAAAAAAACCATTGTTAAAATTGAAAAGTTGCGTTGGTTCTTTTTCGTAGAAAGCGGTTCGCTTTCACAACAAGAACGTTCAAACTGTAAAATCAAAATGTTCCTGCTAGGTGCAGTTGAAAGTTGAAACTTTCAAAACGAATTGTAGAACTGTCAAGTCGAAAACGTGGCATCGTTGAAAATGAAAGCAAATTATTTTTATTTCAAAATGAACTTTCAACCAGAAAGTGTCGTGCAATTCAAATAAAAGTAAGCTGTTTAAATTGAAATAAAAAATAGTTTTAACATTAATGTCCGTTTTTCAGAAGAATCATTAAAATTTTTAGTAAGACAGCTAATTGTTTGGAAATAATTTTATTTTAAATAAATTTGGATATGATTTATAGAACATTATTTTTGTCATTTTCTAAACGAATTTTTCTTGTTACTTATTCACAACGGATTTCTAATTTTAGCATAATCCTCCCTCAAAAGCTGCATTCGGAATATATTAATCATCCGTGATCTAACCCTAATCCCTACCCTAGTATAATCTTCATGAACCATCAAATTTACAATGTTGGAGTCGTTTTTGCCGCTGGCCGTCAGGATAAGCATTTCTAAACACACAATAAACAACATTAACAAACTAATACCATACGACGGTTCTCACAATTTCCATGAAAAAATCACACTTCAAAGAAGTCACAGACGCCGGCGGTTTCCAGTTCGCACATCGACGGCGTCTTCGCTTCTGTTTCGACCGGAGGAGTATCGGACCCGGTGTTCTCCGTCGTTGTCGTGGGGGTTGCCTCGTGCACACCAAGGAATCGGACTTCGAGAACGAATCGTTGGACGATGGACCGGTCGTCGACGGGGTTTACTCGGACGGATTTCTAGTTCGGATCCGATTCGCTGCGGTGAGAGATTCTTAATTGGAAGAAAGTCGACTGTTACTTTTGTTCAGTGGGGTGTTATGCTGCTTCATGGTTAGGTTGTCCAGCGAGCTGGTGCTATCGGTAGAAAAAGCACTCTGTCAGAGCGTACTGCTATAAGGCTAATACTTCGAATGTTATCTCCACATAAAATACACCAACGAGTCTCACCTAAAAATCCTCGACAAATCGATACACTGATAAAACGTAACACAAAACAATATCCGTGAACAGCTTAAACGTTTTCCCGGACGAATGAAAAAAAATAGGCCGACTTTGACCGCTAAACCCGATTCTTTCTTTTTGTGTTGGTGGATTTGACAGTTCTACAATTTTCATGGCAAAAGAAACCACTTTTAAATTTACACACTGAACCGAAAAAATATACTTTCAAATCAAACGAAAAACTTTCGTTGTAAATAATTTTACTCTTAATTTAATGAAAAATAAACACTTTTCAGAAGTAAAGTACAAAACTTTCAATAAAACAATATTTATTTTTTGTGTGTAGATAAGAAAGTTCATTGCGAACTTTCTACTAATTCCGCATTCTTCGGCAGCGCTGGAGCAAGCTTACTAGTAATACATTCTGAACAAGACCAACATCTGGAATCGCCTGAATACAGACACTATGAATCCCATCCTACTATCCAAGTGTTACATGTAAGGAAAAGGAGGAGTGGATCAACTAACAATAACATCACAACTAAGAACAAGAAGTGCATTAACATTCAGGCGCCATAAAAGTTTCCATTCTACTTTTACAGTACTAAATTTGAAGCAAAGATTTTTGCCAAGATTTTCTGCAGTTAAACACAGATAAATACGTTTTTTTTCGCAAAAATTTAGGATGGGAACGTTAAATAATGTGGCAACTCTGCTGTCAAGCCATTTGAAGTTGACGTATCAGTGTATTTTTTAACAATGGAAAAATCTGAATATTGTGCTCTGATTATATTTTTTATTTTGGAAGATTTATAGGCTACTGAGATCCATGCAAATGTGGGGAAAGTAATCAAGAAGGCTTCTCCTTCATTTCCAACCGTTCACCGAGGGGTTTTGGAGTTTAAGTGTGGCCGTACAAGCGTTGAAGACGATCCAAGCTCAGGACGTCCAAAAAGTGCATTAACAACAGAATTCATAGCAAAATACAATACAGGATATAGTTTTGGAAGATAAAAAAAACTCGAAGCCGGGGATTTGTTTGGTGTCCGCCTTGATCGTCCATGACGGGACAGCCTGGCTTGACCAGCCACTCACGGTACAGCTTCCGCGCACGCAATTTGGCCACCGTGTTTTGCTTGTCAGTCCGGTTTGGCACCTTCCTGACCTTTTAAAAACACGTAGCCCAGCCCACTTCATGGTCTGTCGGACGAACCACTTCGAAGAATTGATCTTTTTGGCCACGCCTTGGGTGGAAAGGTTTGGGTTATTCTTAAAGTACTGCCTTATCTTCCGCGCCTTCTCTGGGTATTCCCTTTTCTGGTTTCGGCCGCTTCCAGCGCGCCGCTGGATGGTCTTCGTCTCCTGGAACATCTTCACAACACACAACACACGGTGGAATGGTGGATTCCAAGCCTTTCGCCGATCCATCTGTGCAACTGACCAGGACTATCGATCACCGCGCCCAAGATTTACTGGCGTAGCTCAATGAGCTCTATACAGGTGGAGAAGAAGTGATTAAATTGTATTAATGTAATGCAAAATACTGTCATTGTGTTCGTGAGATGATGCACAGCCTGTTTTTTTGTAAACATGCGTGACGTAGATCTCCAAAAACAACAATCTACAACAGCAGCAAATCACAAGGTGGAGTGTTTATTTTCGGTAATTGGTATAGTTTTTACAGGGTTTCGGCTGAAAAATGTGTCTCTTTGTGCACAAAAAGGATGCGGAAAAAAACTTAACTTGCTTTGTTATTATTCGCTTGTTTTTGGAGTTCTACGTCACTACCCGAAATGATGGATTGTTACACATTTTTCGTTTCGTTTCTTTCGAAAACTACTTGACAGATCGCGATAAACTAAACACTCTAAACTAGTATTACCCAAAATTTCATTAATTTTTACCCACGCGAAAAAAAATTTACACCCAAACAAAGTGTCGCGTTTTTTCCGAGTCCAATCTTTAATCGATCGACTGTGGATGTGAAAGCAACCATATGACATATTTTAGCTGAAATTTTGGGTTTCAAACAACTGTGTACGCAATGGGTGCCGCATTTGCTAACAATGCAACAAAAACAAGCTCGAATGCCATTGTCAAAGCAACATTTGAAGCAATTTCGAAAGGATAAAAACTATTGTCTGCATCGATTCATCACTATGGATCTGACTTGGGTCTACCATCATGATCCTGAATCAAAACAAGAGGCTGAAAAGGGGTGTGATCTTCAGATCCAAAGAAAGTTCCTGTCTAGAAATCGGCCAAGAAGGAGTTAACATCAGTTTGTTGGGATGCAAAAGGAGTTTTACTGATAGATTATCTCCAAACTGGTAAAACTATGATTATTATTGTGACCTTTTGGACCATTTGGATGAAAAAAAAAACGTTCCTTCCGACATCTGGCTGTTCTCACACTTCAAAAAATTCCTTCTTGGACAGCATTTTTCATCAAACGCAGGGTTTCTAGTCGTAGAGGAGTATTTTGCAGGCCTTCCAGAAAGTCGCTTCCGTGATGATATAACAAAGTTAGAAGATCGTCGGATCAAATGTATTGATCTTATAACGTCTGCATTAAAAAAAAATCCTTTTTTTGGATGGTGATAAAAAAAAGCTAAAACAGATAATAATGATAAATTTCCCATGGAAGGTAATTATTTAAGTTTACTTGCAAAAAAAATTCTACGCCCATGTAAGCGGCCTTCCGGCAGTTAACCGAAACATTCGCCATGGCGGACGAAAACATGCGTGTAGGCATGTTTTTTAGTTCTTTCATTTCATTTTATTTATCAATTCCTCCTCAGTTTTCGCGACACAATTGTTGCAGTAGATCTTACGCTTCAGGTTGACACAGAAATTCTCGATGGGACGAAACTGGAGGACGTTGGGCAGGTTTGCTGAGTTGGCACCGATATTCAGCCGCTCCATCTCCTCCAACGATCGCTTCGAGTAGTGGGCCGACGCGCAGATCTGGCCAGAACACCGCGTCTTCGCCCTTATGGTATTTCTTGATGAACGACGCACATCCGGCAGGCATTTCGTACATATAAATCTCCCTGTTCACGGCCAGTCCGGAGCGAAAGAAGAGCGGCTTTGACATTCCGTCTTGGGAACTTCGTGTGGAAATGAACTTCACCTCGAAGCTCACTCCTTCGTGGGGGCGTAAAATACGAATTGCCCCTGCCAGTCGTTGCCATCTAGTGGTGAGATAGGTCTCGTCGTCCATCACCACCGCCACGTCGCGATTCACCGGGAAAATTGAGTTGACGATCTTATTCAGCTGCTGCCGCTGCGTCATTGCCTGCAGCTCCGCAACCAATGGACGCGACTTCCGCTTTCTGACATGTATTTTCATGTTCGCCAGGTACTGTTTTCACTGTTTGGTCGGTTGAAACCGACCTCCCGTCAAGCGCACGCAGCGATGAAGCTGCTTTCTTGTCGCTCAACCGGGCTTCTTCGATGCTCTGATTGTTGTCTGATAGTGCCAAGATGTTGTAGATGCCGGAACGGGCGTATCCGGCGTCCACAAAGTGCCGCACGATGTCCGTTTTTGACGCGTCGGGGTGCCGTTCTTTGAACGCGCGCACTTCTGAATGGAGTTGCTTCACTGTTTTTGCCACACGGTTAGAGTTCAACTGATAGAGCTGTCAAATTTTGTCTGCTGACTCATGGGTTACTATGATTGATGCTGCATGGGTAGTTTCGTCAGTGCGGTTGAAGGAAAACCCATGAAAAATCGGCAATTGTTGTCCATTTTCATTTCCGCTTTCAAAACATTTTGACTAACCAAGTAAAAGGGGCGTCGACCTAATCGATACTTCAAGTGAGAGCGACTCGTTTCGATTCATTCGTCTCTCAGAATAGACCCAAAAGTAAGGATTGTCCTTATTCCGACACTATCTCTAAGTGCGATATGCTAGTTTCATCTTCTACAAGTTAACATATGTATGTGATACGATTATGATAACTTAATATTTATTTTAATCAATGAATAATGGGCATAATTTATGAAATTTCTACTCTGAATCAATCTGCTTTTCTATGGCCATGGTATCAACTGCAGCTTATAACGTTTACTCTCTCTGCTGCTTTTGCATTTTTTACATTTTCCGTTCTCTATTTAATTATTCAATTTGCATCAGAAGTAGATCACTGCACCCATACTCAAGAGAAACGCATGCATTTTCAGGTAGCTCTATAACGACTCCCTTTCACACCGAATGGAAATACTTCACCAAAGAAGAAAATATTCGCATAATTTAAACCGAGCACACCTCTTTAACAGAACTGCAATTCTATCCGTACCACCGCGGCACCGAGCAAAGTAAATTTGCATTTTGCATGCAGAATTTCCGACCAACCAGTAATCCACCTCGCCATAACTAATTAGCATTTTCCATCTCTACTCTATTTTTTTTTTACTCTCGTCCAAATTTCCAACAACCGCCCATCCGACCCCATCCTTTGAACCTCTCACCCGACGCAGTTTTCCGCATGGAAAGGATCACAGGTAGTGTACCCTCTCATTAATTCGCCCCCTTTAACAGATCTCGCTAATAACGCCAGTCACTCGCGTTTGCAGATTTCCCGGAGAAGAAATAAGCTACTTTTTCAAACCGGTAGACTATGCAAACGCCCCTGACCTGTGCACCTTGAACCGGATATTAACCTGCACTAATCCCATTTTTTTCGTGTTCTTCTTCTCAGGGATCCCTAACCAAGGCCTTCCGAATAAGTTCCAACTACAAGCCGCGCGGCCCGGGCAGTGGCAGCAACGGAGGTGGCGGCAGCGGCGGAGGAGGCGGCTCTGATAAAAACAGCGTCTACAGCTCAACCTCCCCGACGCCGTCGTTCAGCAGCAGCGAGGGAGGCATCTATGCAGCCGTAGGAGGACTACATCATATCCATCATCTGCCTCCTCCGACCACGGCCCCGCCACCGGTTCCGTCGCAGTATTCCAACAGCAGCAGCAGTCCACTGGTAGCGGGCGGAACGACGGCCGATCAACGGGCCAGCTATCGGGTCAGCGCACCTCCGATGGACCACGCCGGCTCATCGGCTGCTTCCTCGTCCTCGTCGATGGCCACGCTTCCCAAATACGCACAGCATCGGCGGGTGAAAAGTATCAGTGATATAGAGGTTGCCTCCGCCGCACCTGGATAGGACAGGAGGGCCGCGATGAGGGAAGGGGCGCGTTTAGATAGGGCTGGGGAGGGACCGACCACCATTGACAGGCGGTGTAGGGTATGAGTATAGAAACGGGAGACACAGGAGACCAGACGGCAGCTTTCAAATAAATATTGCTCAATATGCTGTGTGCATCTGGGACCAGTTCACAGACAAGTCGGTTGGCAACTGCTGGCAAGAGTCTTTTGTAGGTTATGAAGAAAAATTGATTGATTTTGATTTGGCAATTGTGAAATATTATTCCGAAACAGTTTTTAGAAGGTTCAGGGAGCTTGATCACGCGGACTTGGAATATTTTCGATAAAACTGGTTTAAGTTTTTGTGTTCCAAAATTGCTAGGAATGAGGTAAAATAGCTAAGCAATACTCACCAAAGCATATTTTAACATAATTTGTTAACCCTTAAAGGTGCAGGACGGACTTTTTATTCCTCAATGATGCCTTAATCTTTCCAGCTGAAACTTTCACTGAAATCGAGTGGAATGGTAGTTCTAAATTTTGGGTGCATGTACTCCCCTCCAACCCATCCCCCCTTCTCTTCGTTGCTAAAACTAGGTGGCTTTGAGGGTATTTTTCATGATGATACCTTACCTTACCAATCAGACTAAGGCCGCGTGGCCTCTGATGTACACAGAAGTTGTCACCATTCTATTCTGTCCATGGCTGTCACTCGCCATGCCTCGCTGTATGCGGAGGGTCCGCAGGTCGCCTTCTACTGGATCGATCCACCTTGCTCGTTACGCTTCTTCTTGTACCTGTCGGTTCGTTTTCGAGAACTATTTTCACAGGGCTGTCGTCCGACATTCTTACGACATGCCCAGCCCATCGTAGTCGACCGATTTTTGCAATGTGTACGATGGGAGGTTCTCCCAGCAACTGGTGCAATTCGTGGTTCATTCGCCTCCTCCACGTTCCGTCTTCCATCTGCACTCCACCGTAGATGGTACGCAGCACCTTCCGTTCAAAGACTCCAAGGGCGCGTTGGTCCTCCACTAGCAATGTCCATGTTTCGTGGCCGTAGAGAACTACCGGTCTAATTAATGTCTTGTAGATGGTCAACTTAGTGGTTCGGCGAACTTTGTTCGATCTTAGCGTCCTTCGGAGTCCAAAGTAGGCACGATTACCAGCCATAATGCGCCTTTTTATTTCTCTGCTGGTGTCATTATCGGCGGTCACCAATGAGCCCAGATACACAAATTCGTCTACTACCTCGATTTCATCACCGTCGATCTGAACTCGTGCTAGTTAACGATGGATCGAGTGATGTGTGTCGTCCGAGTATCAGGGACGCTCTCGAGTCCCTTCGAATCTCGGAGAGGGTTACGGAAAGGTGATGGATTGTCGTGTTTGTTGTTTAACATTGCACTGGAGGGTGTGATTCGAAGAGCTGGGATAGACACGAGTGGCACGATCTTCAGGAAGTCTGTCCAACTATTTGGCTTCGCCGACGACGTTGATATCGTAGCACGTAACTTTAAGACTATGGCGGAAACGTACATCATACTCTAAGATTGATGCTGGTAGGATTGGGCATGAGCTGCGTTGCAAACAAAATAATGAAAGGAAGAGGTTCAACGCGAAGACTAATGTAATGCCTCCTAACACAGTTCAGATCGTAGGATGAAATATACTAGGCTGATTTGTAGTTATCAGTGCACATCGTATTCGACCCATTTCCGTTTATGATTTGTTGTTCTACGTACTCCAGGCTGTTGTGGAGTTCAAGTCAGTTTTTAACATCAAATGGATCAACCACAGCAATAATATAGTTCTAGATCGTCAAACTCTCTGAATTGATCATACTCAACCGCTATGACACATGGAGTCTAGTGTGCATAAACGTAACAAACTATTTTGTCTGCATATCAGATCATCGCAATTGTTCTCCGACAATCACCCTGGAGTTCAGGTCAAATGATCTTCTAGATCAACCATTACAACCGTTGGCCTTACTAACGCAGTATACCCACAAGAGACTCAAAGAGACTATACAAATGGAATACAGTCCTTTTTCCCTTCATATATGATGTTCTAGGTTCTCCAAATTGTGCTGGAGTTTAGATAGGTCGTTGCCGTTAGTACAACCAAGACTAATGTAATGCCCCTAACAATATCTAGGTAATATCTAGGCTGATTTATAGTACCAGTGCACATCGTATCCGACCCATTTCCGTTTATATTTGTTGTTCTAGGTACTCCAGGTTGTTGTGGAGTTCAAGTCATAACATCTATTGAATCAACCACAGCTATAATATAGTTCTTATTAAAGAAGCATACTCAATCAGACACACGGAGTCTGTGTGCATAAAAAACAAACTATTTTTCTGCATATCAGATATCCAATATTCTCCAAATCACCCTGGAGTTCAGGTCAAATGATCTTCTAGATCAACCATTACAAGCCGTTGGCCATATGTAACGCAACATACCCACAACAGACTCAAAGAGACTATACAAATGGAATATAGTCCTATTTCCTTTCATCTAAGATGTTCTAGGTTCTCCAAATTATGCAAGATTACCATTAGTTCAACCAAGACCAATGTAATGCCACTAACATTGTGTAATGGTTTCGCTGATTTATAGTACCAGTGCGCATCGTTATCGACCCATTTCCGTTTATATTTGTTGTTCTAGGTGCCCCAGGTCGTTACGGAGTTCAAGTCATAATATTTGTTGAATCAATCACAGCTATAGTTCTTATGAAAGAAACATACTCAAACAGACTAACGGAGCCTGTTTGCATAAAAAGCAAACTATTTTTCTGCATATCAGATATCCTATTTTCTCCAAATCATCCTGAGTTCAGATCAAATGATCTACTAGATCAACCATTGGCCTTAGCAACGCAGAATACTCACAACAAACTCAAAGAGGCTAAACAAATAGAAAATAGTAAATTTCCTTACAATAATCGCTAGAGATTTGAACCTAATCAGTATGACTTGTTAGTATGAAGTATTGATATGTAATATAAGATTAGTTGTATATTGGTCAACTACAGTTTCATGGAAGAAGCATATCTAAACAGACTCACAAAGGCTGTATGCATCAATGGCAACTGTATGTTTGTTTGTTCGTTTGATTAGACTTATTATTTTATGTATTTATTTACTTATTATTTTATTCATTTATTTATGTATTTAATACAAATTTTTCGAAAAAGACATACCAATTGGGTAAAGCCTGTCCACGTTAAACTTCGGACACTAAATTATTAGCAACGAAAAAAAAATTACACATAATTCAACAAAACCGATTGCTTATTACACAATAATAGAGTTATATCTATAATTTAAAAAAATTAACAGTTGATTAAGTTGATAATCCTTCTTTCTGTAAAATTCTCGAACTTTCTGGGGTCCACCCCCCAATAGGTTCCGTACGTTATCCTTAGATACACCGCCGGTCACGAAATCATCGCAACCATTTGCTTTCTTCTTAGTTTCGAAGAGTTTCCGCTTAGCTAGAGCCCAGTAGCTCTCTATTGGGTGAAGTTCTGGACAGTTTGGTGGATTGACTGTTTTTGAACCGTATTTGACTTCTTGTGATTCATACCATTCCAGGACGAATTTCTAATAGTGATAAGAAACAAAATCAAGCCAACACAGGGCGGGAGAGTCATGGATTCTGACAAACGGTAGCAACCGCTTTAGCAGATATTCTTTCCCGTACACATCCAAATTGATAGTGCCAGCAGAGACAAAACATTTAGATTTTCGGCGACAACTACATATGGCCTACCAATTCAAATACTTCTTCGGGAATTTGGACACCTTCTTTGTCCGGATACGCTCGGCAACATTGCGTTGCTTTGTATTGCGGTGAAAAGAGCCAGACCTAGAAGCTGTTTAAAGCTCCTTAGCAAGCACCTGAGAAATTTTGCTTGTCATCTTTTGACTACGCCTTCAGTCCTTGACTCTCACGTCACTGTTTGTACATATGATTTTGACTTCCAAATACTTTGACTTTTGCAAACTTTGTGCACACACAGTACTTTTCGGTAGGTTTAGTTTCTTGGCAAGATCGCGTACCGCGTAAACTTGATTTGGCTGACGTTGTTACAAAATGCGTTTGCGGACTTCCACTGGCGTTCAATCACATTTTACTGAATGTGACAAGAACGTAAACATGTTGTACCAAGTAATAAATTGGAGAGCTTCAGCTGTCATATAAGTGAAACGTTGAAGCGATCCGTGAAATAATTAAAAATCTACACTGAAAGCATGGTGTCCGAAATTTAACGTGGACAGGCTTTACAAATAGACGTTGCATTCCGAAAACAAATCTTGAGCGAGAGATAGTTTTCTCTCACATGTAGGCAACTACGCAAGTAAAATTGCTAAAACCACATAACTTTATTAATTTTTATTAAAGTTTTATGAACGCCACTGTAAATCAATTTGGTTTTAAGAGGTGCCAATAGGTTTTATATGTTAGACAGGTTCATGAGAACCTTGGCAGCTTCTATAAAACGATCTTGAAATCTTGTATTCTACATTTTTTTTACTCCCATCAAAGGTTTTATTTTGATTATATGAACTCGTAAAATGTTGTTTTTAAATGCCGTTATAGGACTCCTTCATATGATCTTATTATGGTCAGTTGAAAAAGCATTTTGAAACCAGTTTGCCTTCAGTAAATGCATTAAACGGATTATTGGCATTGAGGAAAGTCACCAAATGACCAAATAGTCTTGAAGTAGCCATTTCAAAGATAAATTGGCTTTTTTGAAAAACTGTGATTTCTCTCAATCGCCATTTTGAAATATAAGAAATCATTGAAATAGGGAAAAATAAAAACATCAAATATTAAATGTAATACAAATGAACTGTAAATCGGAGACCAATTTCGCTATTCTTTTAATAACCTGATTGAGATCCGTAAATTTTTAGGAAATTAATTATTTATCATGAATTTATCGAATATATTCGTTTCAATTTTGTTTACACTGCGTTTTAAGGAATATCATTCTCTCGCTTGTGATGTGTTCGATGGTACTTAATTCATCCAATAAAGTTTTCTAGCAGTGTTTTATTTCTACATTGTGTGTATATCAGCGATGTTAGTGGCTTTAAATTGGTCTTGATTGACCTCAACTCCAGCACAATTAGGAGAACCTAAAACATCTTATGTGGAAGGAAATTGACTATATTCCATTCGTTTAGCCTCTTTGAGTCTGTTGTGGGTATTCTGCGTTACTAAGGCCAATGGTTGATCTAGTAGATCATTTGATCTGAACTCCAGGATGATTTGGAGAACATAGAATATCTGATATGCAGAAAAATAGTTTGTTTTTCAATGCACACAGCCTTCGTGAGTCTGTTTGAGTATGTTTCTTTCATAAGAACTATATTATAGCTGTGGTTGATTCAACAGATATTGTGGCTTGAACTCCACAACGACTTGGAGCACCTAGAACAACAAATATAAACGGAAATAGGTCGATAACGATGCGCACTGGTACTATAAGTCAGCCTAGATATTACCTAGATATTGTTAGGGGCATTAAATTGGTCTTGGTTGAACTAAGGACAACGAACTACTTAAACTCCAGCACAATTTGGAGAACCTGAACTCCAAGACAATTTGGAGAAACTTGAACGACTGATATGAATGGAGATAGATTACAGATAATAATTTCACTCTTTTTTAACATTTTTGGACATGTTTCATGTATGTTGTAGGTCTTATGCTCAGATTTCATAGCGACATAGTTCATGATCAACATTCCAGGAGAGTTTGGACGACCTAGAACATCCCGAAAAATATGTATACACCCATTTGTATGCTTTGCATGTACCATTTGTGTTTGAAACTAATTAAAAATCATATAACGGATTATAAAAAAAAGTGAAAAACAAAAACAATATCAATGTCATCACGAAAAATACCCTCAAATCCACCTAGTCTCAGCAACGAAAAGAAGGGGGGATGGGTTGGAGGGGAGTACATGCACCCAACATTTAGTACTACCATTCCCCTAGATTTCAGTGAAAGTTTCAGCTTGAAAGACAAAGCGTTATCATAATAAGAAGTCCGTCCTGCACCTTTAAGGGTTAATTGAATCGTTTTCAATCCATTTTTAAGTTTCAACCACTTTGTAAACAAGCTTCATGAGCTGTCAAATAAACGAGGTTAACGCATTCCGTGCAATGATCTATGGATCATTGCCCCGAATGTACTAACCTTACTTTTTTGACAGTTCAGGGAGCTTGTTTACAAAGTGTTAGAATTTGAACCAGTCAATCGAAAATTTGTTTTGCCTTTTTCAGGATTCTGTAAGATTAGATTCAAGAAATGATGTAAAAATAAGCACTGGTGTCTGTTTTCCTGTAATTTTACTTCAATCTTAATTAATTTAGAGCACCAAATCTCAATCCGATCTCATCAAAAATATTTTAAGTCCACGTAAACAAGCTCCCTAAACTGTCAAAACTGCATTGATGACGCCATCGTGCAATGCTCTATTCTAAGCAGAGATGGCAGTTCGTCGCATGAACATTTCATAGGATGACAGTTGATCGAAAACGAAAAAAAGGTTATAGGTACTAGGTTAAAGTATATATCAGTTTGTACAACGGCCAGCGTTGTATGTCTGTCATAATTATATCGATATCCAACTACATCAAATCAGCGCCAACATTTGATTGGGGCGAATCTGCTTTTTTAAACAAACACTTTGTCTTCTAATTTATCGGAAGTTGAATACAATTCCTTCAAATTTAATATATCAGCGGATACACTCAGCCAAATAATCTTAAGAATTTCATAAGGTTCAGCTTATGAACGATGCTTTGGAATTTCATAAGGCTGACTTATGAATAGATTTGGTTTCACATGACCTTTAAGCTTTCCTGATAACAAGTGTAGAAACATACTAGTGGGTAAGTCATTGGACCCATAACCTAAACGTTCAAGGTTCGAATCCAGGTTGCTCCATATTCAACATCATTATATTTCATAAGATAAATTTATGGAATTCATACAGAACCTTATAGCAAATAATCATAATGCAATCTTATGAATATCGAAAGTTCATTTCGCTGAGTGTAGAGATAAAGCTCTTTTTCCTCAAAGAGTGCTTAATTTGTATTTGTGACCTTTTGTTCAAGAGATAATGACTACGAAAGCCATTGTTTACAAAAGTAGATTCGCCCTAATCTAATATTGGCGCTGAAATGGTATATATCATTGCACGAAGGCGTCATCAGTGCAGTTTTGACAGTTCAGGGAGCTTGTTTACGTGGACTTAAAATATTTTCGGTTTGAGATTTTGTGCTTAGAATTTGTTGCGATTGAATTTAACTTGCCAAAAAACAGACATCAGTGCTTATTTTTACATCATTTCCTGAATCTAGTCGTACAGAATCCGGAAAAAGCCAATGAAAAATATCGTTTGAGCGGTCCAAATTCTAAAATCTTGTAAACAAGCTCCTTGAACTGTCAAAAATGTGAGGTTAATAGATTCGGTGCAATGATCTACAGCAAACATTCCTCTACCAGATGTTGCTTTCAATTCACAAGAGTGTTTTGAGATTCGTTAGACATCAACGTATAACCACAGAGAACAGACATCCAAGCTAGAGTGCCCTCCGTGTGTAAAATTATGTAACTGCCATTTTAAAATTACAGCTTGTTTCCGTTAGTTTTGGTGATTCGTATGTTGATGGCGCCACCTGCGCGTCTTGAGATTTGATAGTCTGTCAATTTTAGTTTGGTGAAACCTAGACTAGGCGGCGCTGATTTTCCAACGTTTGTCCAAGCGTTTGTTTTTGAAAATTTACACAGTAAATTGAGAAAAAAAATGCTCTAGCTTGGATGTCTGTTCTCTGTGGTTTAAGCTCATTTGCTCTTAGACCCTAATCATGCATTAGTTGAGATTTTTATTATCTGCTTTTCAACCTCAACCGTTCAAAGAAATTGTATTATTCAACCGGAAGAACTGAAAGACATTTTATGCGAATTCTAGTCTTCTTTTAATGCGAACATTGCAACATTGAAAATAAGAGCAACAACCTTCTATTTCACAAACTCGCGTGATCGCATTGCACCTCCATTTGTCTGTGGACATAAGCCGGTTATATTGATGTCTGGATGAAAACAAAAATCCTCCATCCACTGGAATTGTTATCGGCTGCCGCGAACTTCATGATCAGAGCTGTATTCTTCAATAATAGAACAAAAGCACATTCCATAACCACAGACAGTGCACCTCATCGCGCGCACTACAACGCCAATATGGGATATTCTTCCATCTGCAACCGATGAAAGCGAAGGATTTTTTTTGTTCGCCCGTCAAGTGTCAAAATTCATGCGATGATATAGATCATTGCACCGAATGTATTAACCTCACTTTTTTGACAGTTCAGGGAGCTTGTTTACAAGGTGTTAGAATTTGAACCACTCAATCGAAAATTTCAATTTGCTTTTTCCGGATTCTGTACGATTAAATTCAAGAAATTATGTAAAAATAAGCATTGGTGTCTATTTTCCTGCAATTTTATTTCAATCGTAATAAATTTAGAATACAAAATGTCAAACCGATCTTACCGAAAATATTCTAAGTCCACGTAAATAAGCTCCCTGAACTGTCAAAACTGCATTGATGACGCCATCGTGCAATGATCTATTGATGACCCTACACACGGTAGCTAGCTAGCTAGTAGTATGGCAAACAAACAACCCTGTACTGAGAATTCCGATTTGAAATTGAATACTGCACCATGGTAATCTAATCCGACCGGAGATATCGCGTGCAAAATTTTATTGAAATTTGCGCTTGTGGTTTACCACGGAAGAGCCGGCAAATATATGTTTGCGGTAATATTCATCAATTTTTCTTCGTTTAAAGCACCACACTCCGGAAGTCCAATATTAACTCTGCAAACGGCCGATTACGTTGCACTCTAATGCAAGCAGTGCGGGAATAAACATATCACGCCATATTCTACGTTTCTCGCCCAGCTTTACAAATTGACCAATGCACATTGTTTGTGTTTTCGATTTCTGTAACGAATGCTGGATCAAACTATCATTCCGGGAACGATGAACACCCGACTATTTGAAAAGTTGGACCAGCTTGCATTGTTCGAATCAACATTGCTGTCGAACCAGAGGGAAAAAAAAAGCAAGAGTAAATTTATACTAGACCGAACCGGGTTGGTTTTGATATTGTTTTTTCAACAACTTTTTTCACAATAATCAGCGAAATCAAAATTGTTTTGTTTTAATATACTTAGCGCTGAGTGGGTGAGCGTCAGTAGAAGCGAGCAATTCACTGCTTCATGTAAGTTATCGCAAATGGCCGAACGGATATGTTTGGAGCAACAACTAGCCTACTCCGCGAAACAAATATATTCTTGTAAACGATATTACACGTAGAAATAAAAGATTCATAGAGATATCGAAATGAATTTAAAAAAAAAACAGTATGATAATCAAGTGCATGGAAAATTGATATTCAAACGAACAAAGCATCACTGTCTCAACTATAGATAAGATTCAACCAGAAACAGAAATATATTAGTACTGAACTGAACAATATCAATGATAGTCGAAGTATAACGTGATCCCAAAGAATGTAATGAGATAACTAAAGCAAACATGATACTAAACCAAACACAATTGCAAATATTTATATCAGTATCTTAGTGTAACTTATTGTAGTTCATAACACAGAAATAGCGAGCAAGGATTTTCGCATGTAATTAATCTATAATGGATTCATTATTGGTACAGCGCATCGGCAATGAAAAAATAAAGTATTTGTATTTATTCCAATTGCAACTCGTCTTTAACTAATTTCATATGTTATTATTAGATTTTAAATTCCGTTTTGGTAGAAGTCTCTGCTGAACAAAATAGACAAATAAACGACTCTTCACCTGACAAACGTTTTCGAAAATCCAACGCAATCCACACGCAACCATTGACTTACACGCTAAGATCAGAATACCTAAAGATCGTTAAAAAGTACCGATAATCGCTCAAAAGTGCACATACCTAAATTATGCGTAAACACAGATTACCTAATATTGGGTAATAGTATTGAATGAAGATAAACGTTAAATATTACCGATTTTGTATCGTTACTTTTTACTCAAAATTGGGTATTTTTTTGTAGTTTTATTTACAGAATGCTTAAAATAAGACATGCAATTTAACAATTCTTCCATGGATTAGTTTTACAAAATCTGCACTCAAGGAGAAACAAATGTTCAAATGTATGACATATTTTATTTTGTATTAAAAAATAGTATCACTAAAGAGTTTGGATGAATCCAAGTAAAGCTAAAGTGAGGTTAAACATCTTAGTATCTAAAACTGAAATTGATAATAACTTTCTGGTTATTATTTTAAACTATATGGAATTGGTCAGTATCGTCAGTATCGACTATTTTTCACGAATTATTTTGATTAAACAGCTCGAACAATAATTTTGCAAAACCGTCATCGATGACGTCGTTTAACCTCGTTTTGGCATTTTATAGCTGGATTCCTCCACTACAGAAATATATTATCTGCATCGACCTAATATTGATGCTGACTTGCACCGTTCTGCACCAAATTCTCTCCACAAGGATCCGTTGGAGCTAGAACAAATAAATGCAAAATTTATTGGTTCAATTTGAACTTAAATTCTAAGAAAAGTAATTACGTTTTCACTTGGAAAAATATGGCAACCGCTTTGCTTTAGTGACGTGAAATTTATTAAATTTTAGGTAAATAATAACGTCCAGCATTGGAAAATGAACATTACCGAAATCTCAGTAAAAATTACTGTTTATTATCGTTTAATTTTACCGATACTTTGGGTATTGTCAACAATACCTAATTTTGGATAAAATTAGTACCTAATTTTGGGTATTCTTATCTTAGCGTGTAGATGCGGAGTATTTGCGACTTCAAGTCTTCGAAATCTTGTGCCCCTCCCCCTGGTCTTTACAAGTGTGTATGAAAATGCTGCTCAATAAATTTGAGAAAAGTTAACATCACTCAGTTTATTAGTAAACTTCTAACCAGAATGAGAATCGTACGAAACATCCATTAATTATGTCACGCCCCTTGTCACTTTTTTGTCATGTTTTCCCAAACCCCCGCATTCAACCCTTACTGCGTAACCTAATTTATGGACCCTCCCCAACATAATTTCGTTCTCACATTCACGATACTTTTGTTCCAGAACAGAATAATATATTATCCTGATGTGACTGACTTGAAATCAACTTGACATTGAGTTGATTCCATCAAGCGGGTGCATAGCGCTTATAATGTTTGACACAAGATGGCTTCCCATAAGATGCCATAATAGCACACTGCTGACGTGCAGTGGTGAATAGTGAAACTGCCGTCACAGAGTGCAGTGGGCTGAGGAGGTACGATGCCAATGACATCTATATAAGGTCTAGGGCAACGGACTGCTTGCTTGGATTGGAAACAAATATACACTGAGAAAAAAGATTGGTAAACACAAACATATTCTAGTTTCATTCAACCGGAGTTTTACGTTGAATTTGGCACAAACATCACATTAGTTTGATTTGACTACCTATGGTGGTTAGAACAAACCAAAATTTTGAGTAATTGTTTTGGGAATTATGCAGTTAAGATCAACTGACATCCGGTTGAATTAACCATTATGTTGGTTTTTTTTATTATGACAGCTACAAAAACAAACAGATTTGTTGGTTGCTTCTACCAACGCGTATGGTTTGTTTCAAACAAATTTTAGTATGATTCAAAGTGCATTACTGTTTGAAACAGCCAATGAAAACGGTTGAATCAACAAACATTTCCGTTTACATTTACCTACATTTCTACTGTTATTTCAAGAATATTTATTTAAATAAAATACTAATTAGAAACATTAGATTAGTGCACATTTACAATAGACTTCTCTTCCAGAGAAATCTACAAATATAAATGCGAGCTTTTCTACTATTTTCAGGGTTGTTTTTAAATTAAAATATTAAATTTTTACCTATTGTTTAGTGACAGCGTCAGAGCATGCAGCAGGGCCGGATGATGGAATATGAAATAAACCAATAAAAAAGTCTGTTTCAAACTCAATTTTTAGTTGTTTTTTCTCTTAACAAAATATCAGTTTGATTTTACCGCCGCTCTGGTTGAATCAATCTAAAATTTAAATTTGTTTCCCTGGGTCAACGCAACCTGTGTTTTGGTAATAATAAATCCCTCTCAAGGTGTAAACAACAATAATATTAGCTTAGAACAACCATAATTTGTGTGATATATTTAGGTAGAAACAACCAATCTACCTGTTAGTTTCAAAACGGAATTGTTGGTTTGAAACAACAAAACGGGCTTTGAAAACAACCAGTTTTTTAGTTTGGATGTCAACCAACAAGTTTGTTGTTTCAAACGGGACTGTTTTTTCTCCGTGTAAACATTGCTAACACGCTAATGCCTGGGACAGACATACAACGTACAGCGTTGTACTTCTTTAGTCTAGTACGTGTTTTTTGGTACTGGATTAAAGTATTTGACAGTTCGTACAACGGTCAGCGTTGTATGTCTGTACCAGGCATAAGACAAGAAAACCAAAAATTCGGCATAAAATACCGAAAATCGTACAAAAGTGCACATACTGAAATTATCGGTAAACATGGATTACCGAAATTTCGGTATCGCTGGAAAACCGGGAAAAACATTAATATTTACTTATTTTTGAACGGTAATTTTTTCCGAAAATGCTAGCAACTCAATGAGAGCATTTTTAACCAAATTTAGGTAAAATATAACGATAAAATCTGTAAATCCACTTTACTGAAGAACTAAGTAAAATCAAACGTTTTGTTTTGGTAAATTATACCGATACTTTAGGTTTTGCTACCAAAACCTAATTTTCGGTAAAATTGAAACCGTATTTTCGGTAATCTGATCTTAGCGT
>JASCZW010013794.1:0-24556 GCA_034211315.2 Aedes japonicus | reverse complement strand
GGTCCCTAAAAACGGGATTGATACGGAAAATGAAGGTATCAACGAACACCAGAGCAGGTCCACGTTCTCTGATTACATTTTGCTCTGATGAGGCAGTGACCATTTGATCCACGACCATGAACCAAATATCTTCCAGACGCAAGCTAGCGTTTGCCTCCGTCTCCATCGATATACTCAGATGAGTCCGTGGTGGACTGCACTAACTTGATGATCAAATCATCATCAAAACGAAAACTTCTACATCACTTATTAATTTTCATCAGATTTCTCTCGAAAAAATTGCTCAAACAAATCCGGTTATTCCACTACTTGATCTTCTAGCGTATTCTTCGATAATAAAAATTTAGATCGCGTCTGCTAAAATATTCAGTGCACAGCCATATACCGGGTTCCAACTTCGTTATATTCATGGATCCTCTACCATCTAAATCATCTAGAACAATCGATAACATTTTAACTAGTTTCCACTCCCTATACCTTTGCTCTTTCATTACTGAATGTAAAGTTTCATCTGACAATACTTATAAGGTTTTGCTCGATACGAATTCCGAGGCCTGTTCTGATGCCATCCAAAAATGAAAATTTTCCAATGTTTACTTTAATTTTGTCTTTTTCCAAATGTTTGTCAGCTTTATCTTAAATAGATGACAAGATATGTTTAGATCGTGAAAGTGCCCTATCTTTGAATTTTTTCACTGCTGGAGAATCAATTAATTATACATGAGCATTATAGTCTTCTGATTTAGTTTATCTTATGTGTCTTCAAAGGTCTGTTATGCGTCCTGTTTGTTTAGAGCTTCACCACTTAGTCACCAAAAGTACGGTGGTTATGATTATGATTATTGAAAGGTAAAGCATTGTCTTGCTATAACAGATCATGTATTATCATCATCAAATAAATTAACTTAACAAATGTTGCAATTTCGCTATGAATCCGTAAATCCAGCTCATAACATTATCATACCCGCTTTTAAAATCGAGTCCTGTGGCTCTTACCCCATTGTATTCTCGAGCGTTCCATGTCACACTAACTGTTCCATATCCATTACCACAAGGTTGCCGTCCGAGAATTGCGGGCTTCGGTCAGGCCTGCAGACTTCATCTGCAGCTGCAGCCTGCGTCATGCCGCACTTCACGTGTCCAGGTGAAAATAACCCATCATCCACGACACACAGTGATGTGGTCTCGTTTCCAGTCATTTGTGCTTCTCTGACAGCGACATTTTCCCTATTCCAATCCATCTGTCTCACTACGTCAGAAGGACGGAAGGAATCATTCCACTGAGACATTCGTCCGGATGGAATGGCCGGTGATTGCCTGTATAAAGGCAATCACATAGTCGAAGAAAATTGAATCATTCATCATTACCCCTTTCCATCTCTCGTTCATCGACAGCAGTGAAGGCATTCATCGAGAGGCATAAAATACCGTTACTGCTGCCGTAAATACTTATACTGACAGCTACGAAACAACGGCCTTCCCAGCAGCTACCGGGATCCATAAAAGTTCATTACATGTGGCTGCTCCACTGGCTGGGTCACGCCGCGTACGGCAGATCGTGCAAACGCCTGATCAATCATGCCGATGGCCATCTGTCTCCTGCACAATAAAAACAGGAAGGTAACGTACCAGGAATCATGCTCTAGAACGCCACACTTAATTTAAACTGTCTGGAAAGCCGAATCTGGTTACATCTGACATAAGAAATACGTTCAATTACTTCACGTCATCTCACGTGAATAGAATGGGTCACACAGATAAAAAACAATGATACTTCGCGTTATCTAATGCATGGAATTCAGATTTGGCAGAACATAACGGGGATACTACGGGTACTCTATTGGTTCATCGAGTTCGTTGTACGAGACAAACAATATCGTTGTTTACGCCTCTTTCGTCTGGAATTACAGAGGGAGGCGCGCTTGTTGTACCAATTATTTTTCCGTGCAGTTCTAGAATGCAGCCGATCTGACTATTCAACTAAAAAGAATCATAATGATTTAATATTGATTTTTGTATTCCTACCACCTGTCACTTGATTACTGTATTGAATTGATTGTTTTATCAATACAATACATTCTCATAGTTTCAGTCTCATTTTGTGCTAATGAAACGAATGTGTTGAATCACACAGACAGAAAAGACACACGACTCGCGTTATCTAATGCACAGGAAATGTTAGATACCTGCCAGAATATAATGGGATATATCATGTAAATTTGCCAGATAACGTCTGAATCCAGCCTGTTGTATGAAAAAAGATTGCCAATATTGTTGCAGGCTACATGAGGCTGCAGTCACTCTCGTTGTTTCATCTTCCCATTGATTTAACGAGGATATTTACACGTTAATACTTGTAACACGTGTCATCTAAAGCGTTCTGTTCAATTATTCAGGGAATTTGAAATTCATGTGATTTATTATGTTAGTTGTTTTCTGGTGAATGAAAATAGATAAAAAATAAATCAGGTCATTTTAAATGGGTAGTCATCGCATGGCTCATTTTATTCCCTGCACTGCCACACAGAAAATACTTTATAAATTTTGTCTGACGTAAATGTCTCTGGAACACTGAGTTGAGCAATGATACAGTGTCTAATACAAGGATTTTTTGCAATTTGATCATCAAATGACATCTATTTGTAACCACACATGTTTCATTTGTCATTGATTGTGTGATCTGTTATGTGAACAAATGAATACATGTGAAATTTACATGGATTTGCCAATAAATTTGCGTGATTTTGTCTGCGTAAGCCGTTTACACTTTACATCACTGAAATATCTGCAACGCTTCAATAGGCTAGATTAAGGTTTATTCGCACAGAAAAATAATAAATTTTAATATCGCGTACTTCACAAGCAAACAACGAAATTGCTCTGCGGCGATGTGCCACAATAAGAAATGCTTCGCGATTCGCCATGGGTCACAGGCTAGGATTCAGGCGTTGTCTGGCTTCACTTCATTATTTAGTCATCCCATTGATTTTCGTTAAATCTGCATCCTTCTTTGGCGTTTTAGATAACGGCAGTGTTCATATTTATTTATCTGCGGTTAAAATTTAGAAGAACACTACGAACTTCAAACCAGTTCCAGCATCTATTTTAGTGCACATTGCATTGTATCTCACAGCAGGCACTTGAAGGTAAGGATAACTGGCTGTTATTGTTGCCCAAGCTGATAGAAATCAATAAAGATATCTGGATCTGTGTCAAATGTGAGTAATGAGATTAAACACTGTCCAGAAATTTGTTCGCTTTACATACAGATGCAGCTGTTACAAATCAAAAATTCATGGATTCAAATCTCTAATGTAGGTAATGGCATAGGAGCTCACACACCCGCCTGATAACAAGTTATAAGGTTAGTCTTACTTGTTCTGCCATTATAAATACGTAAAGTCGCATGAGGTACCCATAACGATCAGCACTGGTTGGGCCATTGTCTTTATTTTAACGTGGAGGATTCATTGCTCTCTTTATACAGGCTCTTGAAATATGAGAGCGTTACGCGAAATTTGATGATCTCTGCTCCGACTGAATAGAATGATTACTACGACATTTTATCACATAAAGGCATCGTTCTGAATGAAGTTCAATTAGTATAAGTAGTTCAATTTTTCATTTGAAATACCTCTTTGCTTCATACAAATTTGAATATCAACAGGTTGAAAATGCATTTTCCTAAAATATAGAAACGAGTAATAAAGTCTTCTTCAGTTTCAACCACAACGCTGTACTCATCATATGTTACGCTCATACTGCAACAGTGGCTCTGCCAGCAATTTGAACATTTAGGAACACTCAATATCACAGTTCGCGCTGCGCATATCCGGTATGACAGATTTCCAGGTCTTCATGAGCGTTGTAGCAAAACGCTGCCTTGAATAGACTATCCCACTTCACAGCGGGGCTGGCTGTCACGGTGAGCCGAACGAAGAAAAGAAAGTTCGCGGGAATCGAAAACATTCCCCGTCAAATCCGTCCTTATCAGACGACCGCCTGTCTACCAGCAGCTGGGCTGAATTTAACGCGTCCTCGATTAAACAAAGAACGCCGAATAAACGAACGAGTGCTCAGAAGGATAGAATTGAGCCAATGTACCGACATCAGTGACCTGGGTGGCGGAGCTCGTCATCGATTCTGGTTATGCGTCGGATTGTTGCCGTTATGAGTACCAGCATGCTTCGCCGAGAAATCGTTGTTCAGCGCGCACTAATCCAACCACATTGCGGCGCACAACAGAGGCCCGTCCCTGGCGCAATCTGCATTGCCTGTTATACGTCTCTGTGCACAGCATCCGACTTATATGTCATCTAGCCGAGTTCTTGATCTGCCCATCAGTCGTGCGCCAGCAGAGGCTGCCGTAAACATAGTTTCAGGCAGCCAGCACCCTGGATGAGCACTGGCGTATGTCGTCAGTTCACTACCACTTGAGTACACTGTAGCGCCATCTCTTCAATTGGATTATCTTCCTTGCCAAAATTCCATAAACACTCCAGCATAAGAGATAGCATCACAAACTGCACCAGAAATCAGCAGAGCGAGTTGATGAAGGGCTGCTGTTACAGTAGCAGTTGCTGGCGTCGATGTTCAACACCAAGGAGAGGCATTATCATGGAAAGCCAGACGAGATCGTTCTGGATGAATCGCAAATCACTTCTCCTCAACTGCCTTCAGGACGACAACAGTTTATTAACTGTTATTCTTCAGTCGGCCTGTGTTCCACTGCGCCGCGTCCCGGAGTATCGAACGATCCCAGTCAGACCATGTACTGACTCTCAGTTCCAGTTATGCATTGCTCATTGCTTGCATTACAAACCAGAACACTTGCCAAGAAAATATCCAGCACTATGAGTGTCCATGTCACGCAGCAAGGGGGAGGGGGAGGGCGAAAACGAGATCTTACGCAAAACAAGGTCCTGAACACGGGTCAAGGGAGGGGGTAGTAGTCATGCTATGACGAATACGATTGCCTCTACTGAAATTAATTCATTATGGCGTTAAATGAGTTCATCCTTTTATGCATCTCAGTATCACATTGACTCGTTGAATGATTCAGTCCTACGGCAGAGTAGCTGCGCAGAGTTGTAGTTCGTAGCGATAAAGTATATGTTTATCACACTGAGGACGCATCAGAGCATTCGTTACCTGTTGGTGAGGTGTTTAGCCGACAACATCGCCGGTAGGGGCCAGAGCTGGCTGCCCGTGATAACGGACAAAGAATCAACTTCATCGCTGGCCACTCCGTTTCGACGGAGCTGAACTGTTAGTCACCAAGAAGAACCCACCAGTATCCATGACATCAGTTTGCTTATTGTTTATCTGGCTGGAATACTTGTGCCAGTTTGAAATTTCATCGATTGGTTTTGGGAAGGGGTTCGTCCATACGTATCATTATTGCCAAACGGGTCCTTTTCATCATCATCTAAAGAGTAACAATAGAATTTCATATCTATCGCTTCACTAGCACTATTTGTCTAGATACACCGGCACAATGTGACTATAAATTTCCAAACAAGCCACATTGTCATTTACAGCTTACTGTTATGATGATAGAATAAAAACATAAATTTACTTGATAATGTTAGTTCATCTTGTTTGCTCCCACTTTAATAATAACGGCTAAGTTTAATACTGCAACATAATTTATTGCTCTTCGAATCATCTATATACTTCAAATAATAAAGTAGCAATGACTTCCATATCAAAATTTGTTGTCACGAGAAGAGGCAATGAGTTGAGTAATGTTTACTTAATGTGCACAATTTACATTTCCAGTTCAACAACAGTACTCAATCCCTAAGCGACACACTCAATTACATCTACTGGGTGTTGAGACGAATGGGTGATATTCACTGTCGCCTCTTTCCAACACAAGCATTATGAACAGCTTCATAATTATTTCGAGCAGAGGCATATCTGTTCGACTTACCATTCGCGGATGTCCCTACTTCTGGAAAATAAATCTGCCCCTGATTACGAAGGATGAACTGAGTTGTCAGTAAACCAGCTTCATGACGAAATGAAGTGGTGTCAGTATTACTAGGGCCATCGTTCTAGCGGAAAGAGGATTTTGGGAGTTGAGTTGGCCTGGGATATCGATTGTGAAAATACCTGTGTTACTAACATCTGCACTTTCATAGACACACATAAGTTTTCCAGTAGAATGTACTGGAGGTGAATGAAACCAGCTTCTGAGTAAGTTTTCCCACTTCATTCGCACTCGCAAGGTAGTATTACGTGTATGTTATCTGTTATCATGTCATACATATTATTTCCAAAGTGTTACGAATGAATTTAGATATTAAGACACGCTATATCAAACACAAAGATTGTAGTGCAAATGTTATATGGAATCAAGGAGTTCAATTTCGCCCACTTTAAATCACCGCTGATTGCCAGCTTCGTAGTCCATGTCAACTTTGGGCAGTACAATCTCCATTGGGCTGTTCCTTCAGTTTGCTTCATTTGTTTTCTTCATTACGGCGAGCACACGCCTGCCAGTGACTACTGTCTGAAATTTAATGACAAACTAGACTAACAGCTTACTTACCATCTGAGGACTGGTGAAGGCCCACTGACGTCGACTAGATTGATATCATTCATATAATTGTACCACTATCAATCTCTTCAGGTATTCCAACGATCCATACCCCGTTGATCATATCATCAATTTTCATGGTACACAATTTATCTAGACACTTTTATGTAGATTTTATGGATTGAAATCTACTTTTATTTTATTATTTTATTTTATTTTATCACATTTGTTTGTTAAAACCATATGATAAAAAATAAATGTCGCCAAGGCATTATCATTCATTTTCTGTCATAGGATCCATTTAAAAAGTTCATGTTTCAATGAAGAATGAATTTGATTGCTCATTACATGCAGAGTTCGTGTGAGTTGACTAATATCTCATGGGCTTAATCCATTTCTCCCACTGCGTGAGTGATAATAATAACTCATCATTTTTGCTGTTTCATAACTATGGAACAAATACAATCGCCACATTTGACGTTGCGACGTGAGTACCTGGAAGATGCTGCGTGGAATACTTGGACGGAAGAAAGAAGGAGTGTTTTGCATTTATCAAATATATTCAATTGCTAGATGTTTGGGAAATGCATCAGTTATAATCAATTTCTCTGAGAAACTAGCAGTTGTCGGAGTCCAACAAGAATTGCTCAAACTGCAGGCTTCAAACGCCTGAAACAAATAACGCTGAGCCTGGACGTCTACACCCATCGAACATTGAAAGCCTGCCATGGATCAGCTGCAATCCGGCTATAAACACTCATCACGACGAGCTACGCGCAGGGTCTGGAATCTCTCATTGTTCAGTACACATAAATCACTACACTAGGCATACCGGAGGACTTACAGGCGATACGTCATTTCGACTCGTATCGCGGTAGCCTATCGGTTAAAGGGGAGCATTCGCTTCATCCACCAGAATCATCGGGAGAACATTGAGATAATCCAATGTCACGGCCACACAAGTGTGCAACTTGTCGAGCTGGCTCATATTTGCAGCAGATGCTCAGTTCATACAAGTAGAAGGAATATGCGGTTCAACAAACATGGAGTTTATCCATGGAATGGACAGCTTTCCGTCCAAACTCGAACATTGACGTGCTAAAGTATATGCAGACAAAGGCAGCAGCGTTCCATGACCTGAACAGCTCGTCTTACCTGCATGGCAAGCACACAAAGTATCAATAGGCGGTATCTACTAGCATATCTACTGCCGTAACTTATCAGAGTATTGCCGAATAGGTTGTTCGAACTGATTGAGAACAAAGGAAAGTATCACTAATATCAACATATTGATTGTAGTAGCCATCAGTTGAAATCTTAAAAGAGAAATAAATTTTGAACTGGTTCTCTAGTTTTATGACCTTTATTTAAAGCTAATATCAATATAGTATATTGAGTCGAAAATTTACAGTAAAAATAGACAATAGGCATTAATTTTCCATTCATTTCCTCAAAAATCACTGAAAAAATTCAAAGTGGCTCAGAGAGAAGAGACATCAGATTTATCATAGGCACGTTGCAAAGAAGACCCAGAGTTCGTCTCGTTACCTTGCCTCATTGTGTATGAGCAGTAGCGTAGTCTATTCGATCAGACAACTTGCTGCGTTCCACACGAATTTGAGCAGCAAGTCCAAATGCAGTGACTTCAAGCTGAGTTGTTGAACGGCTCCAAGGCAGTCTACGAAGAGCGTGGATAAAACGTCGGGATTGACTACGTTTTCGACACGTCTTGAAATTAGGTCGACCGAGGAATATCTACAAGTGGATCTAACCAACGAAGAAATATGACTTGCTAAGTATCGAATCGCGCCGGATAGTAGCGGAAACATCAGTCATTAACTGAAGGTTCCCACATAGAAGATATGATCGGTCTTTTCCACAGCGATGTCACACGGCAGGAGCGTCCATAGTCTGCTCTAGGAACTGCAGAAATCCATCCATGATGAAATATGATTGATAGAGGCGCTTCCGGCATCCAGGCCGATCGTCGCCGATATCCAAAAGGTCAAACAAGTAGATGGCCGCGTTACCCACGAGTTACTATCATCTTCTAATTGCTTTTTGCGCATTGCGGAACATGTCGCTCTCATAGCAGGAATTTCATTTGTCGTCATCGATAGATGGGCACAAGGGCGCAGCAACGTAATGTTTTAACCAGGTTGAATGCCCGGTCCAGCGCTGCTGGATTCATATCGCAGTACTGCCTGCCGCGTTTCCAATATCGTCACATTCGAGCAACCCCGATTTGTTGAGGCTGGATTGCCTTTGGAAAATACTGCAACTTTCCGAGAACATGACAACGGACTCGAAGAGCGCCAGTCTGAGAGATGGATGAAGTAACAGCCCATGCGTTTCATTATTGCCAGAACACCTTAATCCTAAGGTGTTCTGGCAACACATCAATGAGCAACGCATGAGAACGATTTACTTTCATCCATCTCTCGGAACGGGGTTATCGCTGAGTCCGTTGTCGACATCTGTAGCATGTTCTCGGAAAAGTTTGCAGATGTTTTCCAAAACGATGCCCTCCAGCCTCAGCAAATCGGAGTTGCTTCGAATAATGACCGGTATTTGAACGCAATCCCTATCGACGAGGCAGACATTGATGCTGCGGCAAAAAAATGAAGACGTCAAGCAGCGCTGGACCGGACGGTATTCCAGCCCTGGTTCTAAAACATTACATTGCTTCGCGGACTGCACCCTTGTGCCACATCTATCGGTCATCATTGACGACCGGTAAGTTCCTCACTATGGAAGGAAGCGTACATGTTTCTGTGCACAAAAAAAGCAATTAGAAGAAATGTTGATAATTGTCGTGGAATTTCGAACTCGTGCGCAGCCTCTAAGCTGTTTGAACTGACCTTTTTGGATATCAGCGACGATCAACACGGATTCATGCCGAAGCGTTCAACGACCACAAACCTTCTATCAATCACCTTCTTCATCATGGATGGGATTTCATCTGGTTCACAAACGGACTTTGTCTACATGGACCTTCCTGCTGCATTCGACAGAATCAACCGTGACATCGCTGTGGAAAATTCGGAAAGACTTGACATTTGGCGCCTTCTTCTTCACTGGTTCAAATCATATCTTTGTGGCAGAACACTCAAGTTGGCGACGAGCTGTCCTCTTCGTTTCCCGCCCTGTCCGGCATTCCGTGTACTGCCTTAAGTCACTGTACTGTTCGTTGGTTAGATCCACCTTGGAATATTCCTCGGTCTGGAACCCTAATTTCCAAAACGGTGTCGAACGTATTGAGTCAATCCCACGACGTTTTATCTCTATACGCTCTTCGTAGACTGCCTTGGAGGGACCCGTTCAACCTTCCGAGCTACGAGAGTCACTGCCTTATGATTCATTTGGACACTCTTCAAATTCGTCCGTGAAGCCGCGAAGGCACTTATCGTCGCGTGATTTACTGTCTGATCGAATAGACTGCACTTCGCTGCTCGCCGCACAATGGAACCGTGTAACGGGACGAACTCTGGAATAATTGCTTGCAACGTGCCTTTAATTGTATGTCGTCTGTTTTCGATTCTTATTTGTCGCAAAAGCGTGTCATAACTATAGAACCACTGAATTTTTTCGAGATGTCTTGGATTAATTAGTGATTTTTTGAAATAAGTTGCACGGAATAATAGATACTTGTTGTCTATTTTTACTGTAGAATTTTCGACTCTAAGCATATTGTGTTAAGCTTTATAATAAAAGATTCATAAAAATTATATGATCCAATAACTATAGAACCAGTTCAAAATTTATTTCTCTTTTAAAGATTTCAACGATGTCTACCTGAAAATCAATATGTTGATAATGAGTAATACCTCCTTTGTTCTCAATCAGTTCAAACAACCTATTCGGCATACTCTGAATTAAGTTACGGCAAGTAGATACTAGTAGATACTTGTTGATACTGATTGCTTGCCATGCAGGATAAGACGGCTTGTTTCAGGTCATGGACGCTTGCGTACTGCTTTGTTGTCTGCATATACTTTACTTACGATCAATACCCACATATTCTCGTTCGAGTTTTTGGCTGGAGAACAAGCTGTCCATTCCATAGTTTAAACTCCATGTTTGTTGAACCACGCCATATTCGCTCTACTTGTATGAACTGAAGCATTATCTTGCTTAAATGTGAAGCCAACTCGACAAAGTTGCCGCAATAATGGTAGCAAATGACATTGGAGTATCTCAATGTTCTCCCGACTGTTCATTCTGGTGGATGGAAAAGCAATCTGCACAAAATGCCCAAACCATTAAACTACCACCACCAAAGTTACGAGTCGAAATGTAGCGCTGCTACTTTTTTAAGTCCCTCCAGTATGAAAAAACTACCTAGTGGGACAAAGGAACTTAATTGATTTTATAATACTGAACAATGAAGGTTACATAATTTACTCCAATTTCTATGCACATTAGCTCGTGCGAATTCGAGTGGGGCTTGTTTATAGCGAGATTAGAGTCGTGGAGCTTGCTTCAGTTTTTGCCGCTGAATATAACGAGAGCTTTTCAATGTTCGATAGATTGTAGACGTCAAGTGATAACTCAGCGTTAATTTGTTTCAAACGTTTGAGAGAGCTACTTGCAGTTTGAACAATTCTTCGTTGCGTTATTTCCGACAACTTTTTTCTGGATTTCTCAGAAAATTGATTATAACCTGATGCGATCTTCCCAAACGTCTAGCAATTTCGCGAATACCAACATTACATTCGTGAAATGCCAAAATTTTACCTCCTTCTTCTTCCGTCAAATACGTTCCACGCGGCATTATTCCGGAGTACTCACAAACACGTCACAACACGATCAAATGTGAAAGAAAACTGAAGCGCAATTCATGCAGGTTGTTTTGTATGTATTTGTTCCATAGTTATGAAACAACAAAAATGATTGAGTTTATTATTATCCACTCACACAGTGGAATCAATGGATTCAGAAGTGTTGTAGTGTGAGTCAACTTGCTCACACAGTTTCTGCATGTGAATAAATGAAACGGTAGAATTCATTCTTCATTGAAACATATGGACTTTTAAGTGGATCTATTGTTATGAAACGTAGTGTATAAGAAGACCGATTTTGTTAGCGTTAATAAATTTATTTTTTTATCATATGGACAGCAAATTAGTCTGTTGATAATAAAATAAAATAAAATAATAAATAAAGTGGAGCGTTTCAGCGATCCGTAATATAATTCAAAATCTACACTAAAAAAAGTGTCCTGGATTAAACATTATTGGTACCATGAAAGGTGATGATATGATCAGCAGGATAACATGGATCGTTTTGGAATACGGTTTAAGTTGATGAGTAGACAATTTTATATGAATGATATCAATTATCCTAGTCGACGTCGGTGGTTTTTCTGGGGCTAAAAAATCTGGTCACGTCTTCCTTCGGATGGTAAGTAAAGCTGTTGGTCCCGACTCATATTCATGAGACGATAGGTAGGGTTCAGACGGTAGAGTCGTCTTCTTGGCGTCATTGATTGTCACCATGTGAGGAAATAGGCTGAAGAAAAACTAGAAGGGACAGCCCAATGGGGTTGTACGCAAAGTTGACGTAGGACTACGAAGCAATGTGCAATTTTGATCGCTTGATTGTTTAAAGAGTGGGCGAAATTGGTTTCCTTCCAAATCGAATTCCCATACACTAAACGTTTGCACTACAATCTTTATTGTTTGATATAGCGTGTCTTAGTATCTAAATTCATTCATCTTGCTTTCACTGGAAATAATATGTATGACATATGATAACAAGATACTCTATACCACGTAATATACCTTGCAGTGCGAATGAGTTTTGTTCATTTGGGAAACTTTTACTCAAGAAGCTGGTTTCATTCACCTCCAATTGCATACGATTTCTGCTAGGCTTATGTGTGTACAACACTGCCAAAAGTGCAAATGTTGAAAACATTACGGCTTTGGCACAGGAAAGATGTTTTTCACAATCGATTATCCCGAAACCCAGCCTCCAGCTTTCCAAAACACATGTCAACTTTCTTTCCACTTGTTTTGATGGCCCTGAAAAGGGGTTTGAGGGAACAGCTACTGACACCACCTCATTTCGTCATGAAGCTGGTTTACTTGACCATGGCTTCGGTTCGCTCGGAAACCTCGTGTTAAGCTAGCTCTCCCGGCAGCTTAATCGGGGGGCAGTTTGATTTTCCAGAGATGTCAGGGACATCCGCCAATTGATTTAAGTCAGTCGGACAGATATGCTTTTAATCTGCTCGGAAATGTCAATTATGAAGCTGTTCATAATGCTTATTGTTTTGGAAGAAACGACAGTATCGCGTTAAAATGCTTCAACACCCAGTAGATAAGGTGCTATACACGGCAAAAACAAAGTACCTAGAATTGAGTATTATTAAACTTAAAGTTGAGTACTGTTGTTGAACTGGAGAAATGGGTAAATTTTATTCTGCACATTAGGTAAACATTACTCAACTCATTACTCATTACTCATTGACAACAAATTTTTGAGTAAAAATGGAAGTCATTTGCATACTTTTATTATTTGAAGTATATAAGATTTAAATTCCGAAAAACAATAAATATGTTACGGTATTAAACTAGCCGTTATTGTTAAAAATTAAGAAACAAACAAAATGAATAACATTATCAAGTAAATTTATGTTTTTATTCTATCATCACGAGATCATTATCTTTATTGCGCTGTAGATGATTGTGGCTTGTTTGGGAATTTATAGTCTATTATTGCCGATTGACGTCTAGGTCGAAATAGTGCTAATTGAACGATAGACCAGCATTGGGAAGTAAATATGTAAGAAATTCTATTGTTAACTCTTTAGATAGCATTTGGTGGTCTTGAAAAGGACCGTTTGGCTTTAATAATGATACGGCCATAGTTTTTTTTTCTACGATGGTTGAACCACATACATTCCCAAAATTATTTGATTCCAATCGAATGATTGAAATTTCAAACAGCACAAGAGATATATTCAACCAAACAAACTCTTTAATAAGCAAACTGATTTGGTCGTACTGAAAAGGACGGATATAGTTGACGGGGGAGAAACATTGTTCACGGTTAAACTTGGGGTTTCTTCTTGGTATTCTTGGTTCAGCTCCGCGTCGAAGCGGGTGGCCGCAGGTGACGTGGGATGATTCTTGTCCCGTTGTTGTCACGGGCGGCTTTTCTCATCAACTCGTAGGCTTCAGCGGCTTATTTCTCGCAGCGATGTTGACAGGAGCATCGGCCCAAACAGCCACCTGCACCAACATCTCTGGATAACGAATGCTCACCAGTGCATCCTCCAGTGTGGTCGCACGCCTACTGCGTCGCTACAGTACATTTTGCTCTGCACAGCACTACTCTACCGTAGGACTGAATCAAATTTTCATTCAACGAAGTCAATGTGATACTAAGTGCATAAAAGGGGATGAACTTCAGTCATTGCGCCATAATAATTAATTTCAATTAGGGAACGTCCATTAATTACGTCACGCAAAAAATGACTTTTTACTACCCCCCTCCCCCCTTGACCCGTGTTCATAAGGACCTTTAATTTTTTTTGCATAGATCGTCACGTTTTCTCAAACCCCTCCCCCCCCCCTCCCCACTTACTGCGTGACATAATGGACCTTTCCTTAGTGCACGGATGATTTTCTTAACAGAAATGTTCCTAATTTGCTAGCCACTGCCAACAACTAATCCGGTATGCATAACTAGGAACTAAAAAGAAGTCAACTACATAGTCTAGTCGGTCTCTGACTAAAGTTTCGTTCGATACTCCGGGACGCGGCGTAATTGAACTACAAACCGACAAAAGAAAAATTCAACCAAGCAAACTCTTTAGTTAATAAACTGATTTGGTCGTCCTGAAAAGGACGGATTTAACTGACGAGGGAGAAATAGTTTGCGATTCCCCTAGGGTTGTTTGTCTCGTCACGAGCGGCTTTTTCCCGCCAACTCGTAGGCTTCAGCAGCCATGCCTCTCTCAGCGAGGTTGACAGGAGCATCGGCACCAACAGCCAACTGTACCAACGCCTTTATGCACTTCCGCTTCACTCTACTCAATTTCTGAGTACAGTTGTATGCTATCTCTTTTTCTCTCACGGAAATGTTACTAAATTTTTGTAAGAAGTGGATCTAATCAAAAATTGAGTTGATCCACAGTTTAACGAAAATTGAGTAATTTATCCGTGAGGGAAAAAGAGATAGCATACAATTGTACTCAAAAATTGAGTAGAAAGAAGCGGGAGTGTGGGCAACGACTGTACGCCAGTGCACCATCCAGGGTGCTGGCTGCCGCAAACTGTGTTGCAACAGCCTCTGCACAGCACCACGACTGATGTAAGACTGAATCAAAATTTCAGCTAAGAGCTGGTATGTCATGGCGTCGGATGCTATTGCACAAAAGAAGGCGGTACCAACGAAGGCAATGTGATACAGATTGCACCAAAGGGGACGAACTTCTGTTATTGCGCCACAATAATTAGTTTGAATTAGTGCACGCTAGACGGATGATTTTCTCAACAGAAATATGCCTAATTTGCTTCCCACCAACAGCAACTAATCCGGTACGCATAACTAGGATCAATGGCGAACTCCACCACAAGGTCACTGATGTGTTGCAGTTTGGCTCGAATTATCCCTTCTAGACTTTCGTTCGTTTGTTGTTCAACGTTCTTTGTTCTTTCTAATCGGGGACGCGACGTTTAAAAATTCAACCCAACTCTTTAGTAGGTAAACTGATTTGGTCGTCCTGATAAGGACGGATTTAGTTGACGGGGGAGAAATGTTTTCGATTCCACTTGGGCTTTCTTTCTTCGTTCAGCTCCTCGTTGTTGCGGATGGCCAGCTGCATGTGAAGTGGGATGAATCTGGTATTCTTGTTTTCAAGGGCGGCGTTTTCTACAACGCGCTCGCAAAACACGTCTGTCGCATACGGATGCACAGCGCGAACTGATTATTGGTGTTCGGTCGTTCCACGTGTTCCATAATTGCTGGCAAGGTTACTGTTGCAGTATGAACCAATCAGAGCGTAGCGCAAATATGATGTCATTTTCGACCAATAGCTTTGTGCGTTCAGAAATTTGTATGGGACGAGGAAAAGTTATTTTGAAGAAGAAGAAGACTTTTGTTACTCGTTTCCTATGACCTTGCTAGGGAAAACACATTTTTCAACCTGTTGATATTCAAATTTGTATGGGAGCAAAAGAAGGTCATTTTCAAATGAAAAATTGAACTACTTATACTAATTGAACTTCATTCAAATTTTGATGCGAAAAATTTGTGAGTCTTCTTGATAAAATGATGCATGAATGAAGTCATTCTGTTCAGTCGAACGAGAGTTATAAGCGTTCAAAAACCTTTCACTTTTGCGTAACGCTCTCATATTTCAAAATTTTGAAACGGCACCCGGTATAGAAAAGAAAAACGTAGTCCTACGTTAAAATAAAAATAATAATAATATCAATTATGATCGTTATGGGATTTTATCATGCGACTTTTTTACGTATTTATGATAACAGAACAAGTAGACTTAACTAACTTATAACTTTATTTATCAGGCAGTTATTAATTGAGAGCTTCCTATGCCATTACCCTTTTTGCATTAGGGATTTGAATCCAGCCGTCTCCAGAATGGTTTTGATTTGTAACTACGCTTTTACACATCTACGGTATGTAAAAAGCATTAATATGGAAAACAAATTTCTGGATAGGGTGTTTGAAATATATTACTCACATTTATTTTAAAAAAATCAAATAATATTTCTAATGGGAATTTCTATCAGCAAGGCGAAAACCCTTTGAAAATAACAACTTGAATTTATCCACCTTACCTTAAGTTCTCTGCTGAACTTCCTTGAAGTTCTATGCAAAAATGTGCACTAAAATGGAATGCTAGATTTGGTTTAAGTTCATGGAATATTTCTTCTAAATTTTAGCCACACAGATAAATAAATATGAATTTTCTGCGTTATCTAAAGCACTTAAAGGGGATGCAAGATTTGGCAGAAATCAATGGGATATTTCATGTAAATTTAAGCCAGATAACGCCTGAATCTAGCCTGTTGTATCAAAGATCGCAAACATTGTTGTGTGGCGCATGAAAGATTGCAAACAATTTCGTTGTTTACGCTTGTGGGGAAATTTTACGCGACTGTTAAAATTTATTATTTTTTTCTGTGCAGATTAAGCCTTAATCTAGCCTGTTGGAAGATTGCAAGCTATTTCGAGTGATGTAAAGGGTTAATGCTTGCATTGGCTTACACGGATAAAAATCCACACAAATTTATTGGCAAAAATCCATGTAAAATTCCACATAATATTCATTTGTTCACACATAAACAGATCCCTCTGAGATATACATATGAAGATTATGTGGTAAATGAAAAGTATGTGTGGTTACAAATAGATGTCATTTGATGATCAAATTGCAAAAAAACATGTGTGGGACATAACGATATTATCATTGCTTTTTTTTATCAGTGTTCAAGTGAACGGGGGGAAATTTTACACGTCAGTTAAAATTTATAAGTATTTTCTGTGTGGCAGTTGTAGGGAAATAAATGAGCCGTGCATTGATACCCATTTAAAATTATTTTGTTATTTTTTATCTATTTTCATTCACAGAAAAAACAACTAGCACTTATCTTCAAAATCACATGAGGTTTCAAATTTACACAAATTGAATTGAACTTTAGAAGAACAGCTTTAGATGACCGCATTGTTGCACAAAAAAAAATTATTAATTTTAACAAGCGTGTAAAATATCCCCTCGTTTAAATCCAAGCTAAAGGAGGCGTAAACAACGAAATTGTTTGCAACTTTTCATATGCCATACAACAATATTGGCAATCTTTCATACAACAGGCTGGATTCAGGCGTTATCTGGCTTAAATTTACATGATATATCCCATTATATTCTGGCAAATCTAGCATTCCCTTTATGTGCATTAGATAACGCAGAAAATTAAATGTGTCTTTTTATCTGTGTGATTCTTACATTCACGTTTATTTTTCATGCTACACAAAATGAAACTGAAGCTTTATGAGAATGTATTGGCTTATTGATAAAACAATCAATTCAAATATGCAATGTCAAGTGACAGGTGAAATCGTTAGGAATACAAAAAAAAATCAATATTAAATCATTATGGTTCACAATTTTTTCAAGATTGAATAAGTCAGATCAACTGCATTCCTAGAAACTGCACAGAAAAAAATAATTAATTTTAACAAGCGCGTAAAATTTCCCCTCGTGTAATTCCAAGGCAAAGGAGCGTAAACAACGATATTGTTTGCAATCTTTCATACAACAGGCTCGATTCAGGCGTTAATTGGCTTAAATTTACATGAAATATCCCATTATGTTCTGCCAAATCTAGCATTCCCTTTATGTGCATTAGATAACGCAGAAAATTCATTGTTTCTTTTTATCTGTGTGGCTACTTTCGTTCAACATGGCATTACATTTCTATTCACATTATGTTTATGCGGTGAAAACAATTGAGAACGTATTTCTTACATAATCAGGTGTAAACACTAGATTCGAGCTTTCAAACCGCAGTTTAAAATTAAGTGGTAGTTCTAAACATAATTCCTAATTTACCGATTACAGCTCCTGTTGTTTTTATTATTTTTAGGAGTGTAGAATGGCCATCAATAGCCACTTGGTGGATTGATCAGGCATTTTTTCCCTACTGTCCATTGCCAGCCACGCGTGGCCCAGCTTCCCGAGTGGGGCAAGCCACATGCCATGGGAGCTTTATGGATCCCGAGTAGCTGCTGGGAAGAGCCGTTGTTTCATGCTGTCAATAAAATGTTTACAACATGTAGTAGCAATTATTTTATGCGCCTCGGTCCGTCAGATGCTACTTCACTGCTGAAGGATGAACAGAAGAAGAAGATGGAAAAAAAGGGTAATGATGAATATTCAATTTTCTTTCGGCTTATCTTGGTGGTTTATTACAAAGCAAATCCTCCGGCCGGTTCCCACATCGAACGAACAATAAATGTCTCAATTGGAATATGGTTCCCGAGAATCCTTCTGACATGGATCAAAAAAGAACAAATAGATTAGAATAAAAGGGGAAAAAAATGTCCTTGTCATGCTTCATGGCAAAACGAGATTTCTATCCTTTGTGGTATCGATTCCGGATGATGAAGGGTTTATTTTCACCTGAGATGCTGCAGTGAGTGCAGCTCACTGACAGGCAGGCCATTCAGCTGCAAATGAGAATCTGCAGAGTTTTATTTCAACCCACAATTCTTCGGACAGCAACAGCAGTAGTCTTATTTAAATAGATAAGGATTTCGACAGTTGGCATTAGTGACATAGGCAGGTACGAGGGAGGTACAAACCTTAATAAAAGGGTAAAAACCTAGGACTCGTTTTTAAAAAAGAAATATTATCTGGTGGTTGTGAGTAACGATTTCGTACATGAACGGATTTACGGATTCCAAAGATTCTTGAGAAGCATGTGCTTGAAGTACAACGTTTGTTAAGTTAATTTATTTTGATGATGATGGCATACTGTGATCTGTTATAGCAAGACAAATGCTTTTTACACTATTCTACACAATAATCATAGTCACTTAACCACCATTACTTTTTGGTGACTTGTTCGGGGTGAGGTTTGAGCTCCTAAAACATTAGCAAAGGACTTTATAACGAACCTTTGAGAAAATGACAATTTACATAAATAAACTAAAATCGAAAAACTATAATGCTGATAACATTATTTAAACTTTTCATAATTGATTGATTCTCCAGCAGTTGAAAAATTCAAAATAAGGACTTTCACAGCGATCACAAGCGCAAACATCGCATCACTATATTTAAAATAAAAAAGAAAAGCTGACTGGAAGCATTTTGGGCAGCAGTCGCAGAGAAAAATAGGCAAAACTAAAAATTACAGTAAACTCCAAACTGTCATAACACGATAAAGTGTTTATTTTATAATTCGTTGGAAAATTTTCATTACAATCTGTCAAGTGGTTATCGAGATGGCATCGGAACGGAATCATCTTCGGGGATTCATCTAAAGAATTCTAGAACGAGCTGGCTTTTGAACGAGTGGTCAAAATAAATCGACCCCACCATTGCCCAAAACCTTATGAGTGGTGTCAAGGGCCAAGTGCGAGCATTCAGTAATGGAAAAGAAACAAAATTAAATAAAGGAGTGGAAGCCTAGTTAAAATGTTATCGATTGTTCTAGATGATTTAGATGGTGAGGATTATGAGATATAACAAGTTGGAACCAGTTATATGAAACTGTATACACTGAATATTTTTAACGCGGACGCGGTCTTGCAATGTCTCACTCGCTATTTTAAGAATTTTTATTATCGAGGAATACGCTGGTCAAGAAAAGATCCAAGTAAGTCGTGCTCCGGGACTGACGTGTTTGAGCTTCGCTACTTATTTTTTTCGAGAAAATCTGGTAGTGGAAATTAATAAGTAGTGTAGAAGTTTTCATTTTGATGATGATTTGATCATCAAAGAGTTGATTACGGTCCACCACGAGACTCTCGTCTGGTATGAAAACAAAGTGGAGACGGAACTCCAAACATACAGCCTTGCGACAGGAGAAGATATTTGGTTCATGGTCGTGGATCGTTCATGGTCGACCATCTCATCAAGAACAAAATGTAATCAAGAGGGTACGTGGACCTGCTCTGGATGTTCGTTGTTATAACCACAGCATCAACATATTCATTTTTCCGTATCAATCCCATTTTTTGGGGATAGTTTTTGTGTATGAAGTTTTTTCTTTTTGGTAGGCATCAATTGTGACTTCCGTTCCTCACAAATTTGCCAGCTAAGACTTGGAGACACTGGATGGATTAGCCTCCCAGCAAACACAGGATTGTATATGATAGAGAATAAGAGTGCAAAGTGGAGGCGATATACGTACATTTTACATGCAGCCAAATGAGCGCATGTACGTTTATCGCCTCCACTTTGTACTTATATCCGCTATCATATACGATCTTGTGTTTGCTGGGCTGGGTATTGTAGTCAATTCGATAATAAAGAAATGAAGGGTGCTACTGAAGATCGTGCACCTTTCAAACATATTATATATTTTCTATTCTTATTTGATTAATGATTTCAACACACTTTGGAATCATCGTTGCATTTCAAGACCAGTGTGGGATTATATCTGAATAAGTTTATTAGATAGTATTATGATTAAATAAGCCATATATTACGGAAATCCTCAAGTCGGGCTCTTCTATCACTCATACTGCTATTGTTGGAATGTAATGTGGAATGTAAAGGAGTATGTTGGCGCGAGAATGAGTGTCAATACCCTATCCGTAATTGAAACCCACCTTAAACCAATGATCCCCACAGACTTCGTCAACTGACCAATACACAATCAACTGGATGAAGCATTTTTCTTGTTTTTCATGGGGCAATGATCTGGGCCTTCTGCCCCATCGGATATAAATGTTCTTATTAAAAAAAAATAAAGCAGTACGAATTGAATTTTCAAGCGTAAAATCACAAACTTTGATTACTATTTTTGCGTTACCAAAGCCTGCCGGTATTTATCCTCGTCATAGTTTCGCGCTTTTCTTGAACCTCACGCTATAAGATAATAAGGAAGACTTTTTAAAAGAGTCTTTTATAATAATGTTTTGCTTTGCAGAAAACCATCATACATCCTTTAATTAAAATCTATGATTATTGTAATGATCTTCTTTGTTTTTCAGCTTTTCCAGGACCTTAAGGATTTAAAAGATACCTATTTTTTATTTCAGTAACAAACCAGTGGATGTCAAATGTATTTTGTACATACATGTTATATAATTTAAAAACGTGTATTATTCATTATTCCATTTTTATTTCAACTATCGTATTATTTTCGTCGTATAATTGAATTTTATTATAATTATACTAAATTTTCAGGATGTGGAATTTCATTTCTTACGTTTATGTGAACGTTTATTTTTTCTTATGTACTACATTCTTATATGTATCATATTTATTCACAGATATCATTAATTGGAGACAAACAGCGAAGCTTAGCTTCGCTTAGCTAAGTCGGTAAAGGCGCGGCTACAAAGCAAAACCATGCTGGAAGAGGCTGGGTTCGATTCACGGTCTGGTCTAGGAATTTTTCGTTGAGGAAAATTTCTCGACTCCCTGATTGTACTAGCCACTCAATCATACAAATGCAAAAATAATAACTGGCATCGAAAGCTTTCAATTAATAACTGTGGAAGTGCATTCAGAACACTAAAAAGAAGACGAAGATGTTTTACAAACATGATTTTATGTTTAGGTGGATTCAGGATGCGGTGCAACTGGCGCTCGATATGCTGTTGCTTATTGCAGCAATTCCATGCTTTTGGCGGATAGTGCCAAAACAAACCCTACTGCTGACCTTTTTCTAACTATCCAACATCCCAGTGATTTCTCGTGGAGGATCAGAGGATTCTCAGAGTATCAGAGTATCACGTCAAAACGTACCTTTCCATTCCCTTCTTGACCTGCATTTTGGCATGGCCGGCGCCGGTATTGCTTCATATTGAGTTACCAGTTTTTACACATTGAGGATGTATGTTAGTATCAAACATCGTCTGTTCTGTCTTTGTGTAAATATACCTCATCTGGCAATAACGAAATAGCATCCGTAGACAGTCAATCATGTTCATGCTCATGCTCATACTCAATACGCTGGTTAAGAACAAATTTCTTGAAAAATACATATTGGTTTACAATATTATTACAACAACGGTAATAATGAAAATTATGCATCTAATTTTTAATAATATAATGATTATTATTTAAATTATTCATACTAAATTTATTTAATCCTTGTGATTAGAAGTCACATATACAATTATATACTTTATAGATTAACTACCTCATCAATAAATTGAAATATATAAAAATAATCAAACTACATCAACAAAATGTCAATATCAAGCTGCTGCTTCAAATCCAAAGTGATGACTTTTCGAAAAATGATAATTTATTTGACGAATTAAATAAGTAAGTAGAAATTATGTGCGATGGGTGTTTCTGCATCAAAATGGTAAGGGAAAAACTACAAGTGGTGTACAAAGTACAGCAGCGCAAGTGCTTTAATGTTAAAATGGAACCTGGATCTTTTTAGGATAATCAGCTTCTTGACATCATTTACAATTATCTTGTAAAGAAAATTGTTGAAATCATCTTGACGTATGGAAAATACAAAAAAGGTTAAAAAACATCAGGTATAAATGAGCTTCAGCAACAGCATCTATATCAGCAGAAGGTTATGAAGACAACATTATATTGGAAAATTTATCATCGCCATATCCGGATATTTCAACAAAAGTTTTCTCATTATGCCCACACAAGATCACAAAGTCATTTAAGAGAGGAAGAGTCAACCACGATCTATGGCACCACATCGATCTGATTTAAGTCGGTGTCTAAGATTTGTCGGCTTGTCAATCCCAGTCACATTTACTCATATATGGATGACTCCACTTTAGATGAAAGTGAGTCAAAAACGATACCAAATTGAGCTAAACTGTCCCGCCATGTAGCCGTAATCTGTGCCGCAGAGAGGATGCCAAGTAATAGCGCGATTCCAGAAAGAATGTCTGAAATCGCTCTACTACTTCGAATCAAGAGAAGGAAGAAAGCGTGGACCTCCCGTACCAAATGCTTCCATATAGAGTTAAATAATGTGATAATTACTATTTTATCGTTGGGAGCATAGATGCTAGAAAGATTAGTTTGTGCTCCATTTGCCTGTGGGTGTACTTTTGACATTTTAACCAAAAGTCTGGAGTTAATTTTCCAAAGTTAAAGCGCCTTATCTCGCTTAATGACATTGAAATTGAAATTTAAAATTTACAGAATAATACGTTTAGTTGTATGTGTATTTATATATATACATGTATATAATAGTCTGATACCTTGTCCACGCTCATCAATTTAACACCACCCGGGGAAAACTTGGTTCTATATTTAATGATTTCACTATCTTTAATCCCCGCAACCAATTGCAATGTTTTGTGATATTGTGGACGGATTATTACAATTTGAGATAACTCAATGCAGACGTCTACCAAATATGGTAGATCGACAGGCAATCGGTGTTTATCCACCTGGTACCTCATAGCAAGATGCTTGGAGGCGGACCGAGGGATTTTATGAGCTATCTCTTTACACATAAGCAAACAAAACGCGCCAACAAAACAAACCATAAACGCGCCAGTTTCTTTCCTTTTTATAAAATTGGTTACAAGCGGCGCAACAAAGAAAAAAAATAACTAATTTTAACAAGCGCGTAAAATTTCCCCTCGTGTAATTTCAAGCCAAAGGAGCGTAAACAACGATATTGTTTGCAATTTTTTATACAACAGGCTAGATTTAGACGTTATCTGGCTTAAATTTACATGAAATATCCCATTAATTTCTGCCAAATCTAGCATTTCCTTTATGTGCATTAGATAACGCAGAAAATTCAGTGTTTCTTTTTATCTGTGAGCGCTTGCACCGAGATAAACGATTTTAAATAAATGGTATGTGTTATTGAAGGATTTACAACCTATAAGAGGCAACGCAAAGGTGACGTAGGAATACGTACCAATGTGCAATGAATGTAATGATCATTTGTTTCATTATTTCGTGACAATCTCCATTTGTTTAATCTCTTTTTGACATGCCACTTTTGCGTAATCTTACTTTTCCGTTAGCTTGCGGTTCGAAATAATATAGAGATTGATCAAATTTCCGAGCAATGTTTCAAATTATACATAACCCTTGAAGTATGCGGAAACGGGAAAGCTGAAACTATTTAAACCAACACTGGCTGGCAATTAACAAGAAATTGGAACGGTATGTTAGATATTTTTTTACCAAACAAACTCTTTAGCTGGGATAATTGAATTGGTCGCCCCTAAAAGCATTGATTTCAAATGGTCCACGTTTGATTGCTCTTATGTTGAACTGTCGTATGATGCATCCACTTCTTTGCTAATATTGTGCGAAATTATAAATTTAATTTTAAAACTATTGAACTG